>PVJH01011271.1:0-27500 GCA_004026705.1 Nesogale talazaci | reverse complement strand
CACACATGGAGACCCGCCGGTGGCCAAGGAAGCCAGGTCCCAGAGGTTTCCTCTCCATCCTACCGCACCTGCAAAGGAGACCTGCAAAGGGCCTTCTGCAAAGGGTCTTCTCTGACCCCGCAACACACACGGCAAATGCTTAGATGTGAAATGTCAGAAAAAGCCTAGCCAGGATCCTGACCTCCAAACACCCAAGCCACCGTCATTGAGGAGCAAGTCCTTACTGCTGTTGCACAACTATCTTACTGTGAGTCCTCCCCTTGCAGTGAGGTGAAGCAGCTCAGAGCCTATATCCGGTCTATATCCGCTGGGTGACAGCCCTGGCCCAGATTAGGGGGTAACCAGCGATGGCCTCTGCCAGAATCTCTGTCTGACACAGGCAGGCAGAGACTAGGTTTGCCTTTTGACTTTGGGCATTGAAGAGTTAAATAACGGAAATGTTCTTTCTTAGCATTAAACAAAAAAAATCAGTTTTTTGGCCAAGAATCAGTTCCCATCTCTAGTTTCTCTTCCAAAATAGGCCAGTTTTTTTTTTTTTTTTTAAGACTGAGAAACTCAAACCCGCTGCCATTGGGGCGATTCAGACTGATCATAAACCTCTATAGGATTTCTGAGACTGTAAATCTTTCTAGGAACAGAGGCCCTCACCTTTCTCCTCAGGAGAGGCGGCTGGATTTGAACCCACAGCACCACCAGGGCAGAAGCGAATGAAAGAAACAGAACATTTAGCACTTACACTGGCAGTAAGATTGGAGGAGATGGGAACAACGTGCGTATCTGGTCTAGAAACAGGGTACTCCACTAAGAAAAGCGTACATTTTCTATTATAAAGCTGAAAGACTTTTACATTCTTCGCCTAAACTCCATCACATCCCCTGAGACACACAAGGGCAATAACACTTCCGTAATAGGTCCACCTGTGGAAACAGCCATTCTGATTTTAAAAGAGGGGTGTTGCCAGTGTTAGAGTAACCAAAATTGCTCTAGAATAGCAGACCATCCCGGGGTGATTTGAGCAGAAGTCAGCACTGATATTTCTATTGTAGAGCAACATTGGGCGGTTGCTAAGCAGATTGCCCTGGAGGCAGTCCATGTACAGCAACTGTAAATATCAGGTGCAGTCACAAGCCAGCCAGATCCAGATGGGGGAGAATCGGGGCCGTCCTGAGAGACCCGCAGCCACATTGCAGCAACGGGGCAGGTAAAACCCACGCTTCGGAACCGAGCTTGCAGGGTTTTGAGTCAGTGAAACTGTATGTTTCAAGTATTTTCTGCTTCATAGATTCATGAAAACACTGCAATCATGTTCTTGATGAAAAAAAAAAAGACCCTCCATTTTTTCTATTGAAAAATTAAATTTAAGCAGCAGAACAAAATAGCACCTAATTTTGAGTTGTTCTGGTCCTTGGCCTATATATTTAGAAAGTAAATATTTGAATTGGATTTGTGAGTTTTTTTTTAAAACAAGAATCATCTAAGATGAAGTGTATCTTCATATTCCAACTCCCTTCCAAATCCTAGCTGTTTATTTCCTAACCATGGAAAGAGGTAATATATCATAACAAATACCAGTAGTGGCCATTCAGTAAACACTTACTAGTCTGGGGAGTCCCTTGGTGGTGCAAATTGCTAACGACTGCTAGCTGAAATGATTGGAGGTTTGAATCCAGAGGCACTTTAGAAGAAAGGAATGGTGACTCACGTCTGGACAGTCTGCTCTAACACACATGGAAGCTCTGTGAGCTGAGCTTGACTCAAGGGCAACTGGTATTATGTAAGGGGTACTGAATCCAACTCTTGCACTGGTTGTGTCACTCCCCCTCACCAAATACACTGAAAGTGTATACCAGTGAGAAAACAGAAACTCAACTCACTACTGCAAGTCAGCTCTTACTCCTGGGAACCCTTTGGACTGAGTAGAACTTCCCCTATGAGTCCCTGAGGATGTAACTTTTTATGGAAGTCAAGTACAGGAGTGGTTGGTGGTTTCAAACTCTCAACCTCCCAGCCCCTAGAGCTCCCAATACAGAAACAAGTGAAAGGCAAAGCCAAGGTCTGAACTCAAGACCATCTGACACTGAAACTCTGGAATAGTCTGGACAAGGATGGGGATAAGCAGTAAGCATAAATTTACAAAAAGCAATCAAATGTTGCTCCTTTTGGGACAAAATAATTTATGAAAGAAAAAAGGAGGAACATAAGCAGAGGGAGGTCATGCCCTCCCTTCTGCTCTCTTTTCATGGGTTCTATTTCTAGTACAATTTTAGATTTACTGAAAAATTGAGTAAATCATCCTCATTTTCTCTTTTGGTGTTTCTTTTTTCTTTTGCTTCAGCTTGAAACAGTCTTTCACATGGAGATTGTGTGTGTGTGTGTGTGTGTGTGTGTGTGAGAGAGAGAGAGAGAGTTTAAAAGTAAAATTCTGTTATTCTATGATACTCAGCTACATAATCAAACTGTGGAACTTTGTTGGGAAATGGCATCATAATTGAGAGGAGGAGTAACATGTTAGAGAAATTTCTCCAGAGAAAGAAAAACTGGAGTCATTCGTATATAGAAAGAGATTTATATTGAGAAATGACTTAGAGTGTTGTAGAAGTAGCTAAGTCCAGACTGGTTCGAACTAGACTTCTCCTGATTCATGAAGAATAGGAAGCAGGATGGTCAATTGGTGGTAGAGGTAATGGATCTGAGGTCAGCTGAATGAATCCCCCTCAGGGAGGCTGTGGAGGGCTCATGGACTGACTCTGCGGGTGACTCAACAGGAGTTCAAGGAACCAGAGGCAGGATCCAGTTTCAGCAGAAGATGAAGGGCCCAAAGAGGAGTCAGCTCTGCTTGGTCTCTCTTTGAGACAAAAGGCCCCACTCCCATGGAGGTGTCATGAGGCTGCGACTTGATTAATAGGTTGGGCTCCACCCCACTCTTAGTGCTAGTTGACATAACCCCTAATTATCATGGGTATTCTTAAACTTGTCCTTTTCCAATGGATTGTCTTGTCAAGCCTGCCATTTTGCACCCATTCTGCTACCTGAGAAGTAGAGCCAGGGAAGGCCTAGAATGTGGTGAACGTGGGATTTGGAGTCAGAGGTCTTAGATGTGAACTCTAACTCTTCTACTAATTAGCCAGGCAGCTAAACTTCTCTGTGTCGCTTTTCACTTCTGTGAAATGGGGATGGTAATGAAAGTTAACTGAGCTAATAGACAAAGATATCTTTGAAAGCTATAAAGGGCTCACCAATATTAATTCTTGTGATGTCTATGGTGAATACTCATTTTCCATGAGGCTATTTATTTTATGAGTCACAGTTGACATAGTCAAATGAGCTATTTCTTTAGGAAATGAATTACTAAAACTCAGAATGGGAGAGAATGCAATATTGGTTTCAGAATCATACAAACGGGCGGAGCCCCGGTGGCGTAGTGGTTGTGTACGGGTCTGCGGCCCACTGGGATGAAGGTTCAATTCCAGCAGTGGGGCTGGGCCTCCTATTCCCACCACCGGAGAGCAGTGATGCCTCCCCCCCAAAAACAACAACAACAACAACAGCAACAAAAAAGAATCATACAAACCTAATTTTGAATTGCGGCTTCCTTATTGAGCAGCAGTGTAACTTTAAACTGATCTTTTAACTTTCCTAGCTTTCAAATGACAGGAACTCTGGTGGTGTAGTGCTTATGTGTTGGGCTGCGATCCACATGGTCATCAGTTCAAAACCTCTAGCAGCTTTGAGGAAGAAATACTGGGCTTTCTCATCCCATAAACAGGTCACAGGGGATCACTGAGTCAACATGGACTCTGTGGTAGTGAGCTTGGTTTTGAGTTTGAGTCTTCAAATGCCTTGGATCTCAAATGGGTTTGCTATTGTTGTGGGATCCTGTGGTGTCAATCCCAACAATTCGTTAGCCCATGTGACCGAATAGAATAACCCCCAGCATTTTGGGGGCTATAATCTTTACGGAAACAGATTGTTATCTTTTTTTTTCCTCTCACAGAGTCATTGAGTGGATTTGAACTGCCAACCTTTTGGTTAGCTGCGTGCTAGTTAGCAGAATTGTTTTGAGAATTAGATTTAATATATAAAACATCTGGTATAGTGACTATCAAAGATCAGGTCCTCAGTATGATTATCACAATGAATCTGGGGCTGCCACCATCTCAGACCCTCTCGGATCTTCTGTAGAAATTATCTTCATCTCCAGACACGCTTCTTAAACACTCTTCACAAATGTGAGTCTATGCTCTAAGACTTGCACTTTTGGAAATGAATGCTAAGCAGGGTAAATAAAATGGATGAAAAGTTAAGAAATATAGTCTGGAGTTTCAAAGAAAGTATAGCTATGGCTTTGTGCAATGGTTACTTTCTATGTGATTTCTAGCTTCAAGACCATATACTCAAAGGAACCAGAACTGCTTTGGTGGATAGTACTGAGATCTTATACTTTAAAGAGAAACTTTGAAAAGATAACGATTACTATTTGACATTCTGTGTGCATACTGTTTTATAGGTCACAACCCAGGGAACTCTTCCCTTTGCCTGACTGCTGAGATGATTCCCACTCATCCTTTAGTCTCACATCAAGCATCGCTTCTTCAGGAAGGACCTCCCCAGCCTCCAGAGAGGGAAAACCTACTTTGCTCTTTTTTGTTAACACTTAGGCCTTTTAACCACATCCTAAATGTCAGCTGCCATACTAGAGTATAAACCCTGATGACAGAAACAATTCTGAGTAACTCTAAAACTCAATTACTTACCAGTATCTGGAGTGTTATACTTTTAAGACAAGGAGGCACCACAACCCCATTCCCCACCAATCACAAAACAAAAACAAAACTTAACTACTTACAGTAATCAGCACTACTGATAGTGCTGCTGTGGCCTCCCAAGTCTTGTTTGGCACGACCACACAGATGCACAATTAAAGTGAAAGAAGCTTTATTTGGTTGGCCAAGCAAAGGCATACACTATGACTTGCATTCACAAAGTGGCTCCCTGAGTCCTGGAATGTTGTGGTTAGATGCTATTGATGCTATTGATTCTGGCTCTTAGTGACCTTATGTGCAATAGAAAGAAACGCTGAGCCCATTGTTTCAGCCACCAAGTCATCCACCTTGTTGAGCTTCTCTCTCTCTCTCTCTCTCTCTCTCTCTCTCTGTGGTGATCCTCAACAGTTAAGCTGGCCCTCTGACTAGGTGTGTTTTTAAAAACAAATTTTATTGAGTCTTTTAGGGTAGTAACTGGCATCTGTGGTGTGATGTTCATCACAAGATGATTGAGCATACGACCTAATCTTCTGAGGGATAGAACTATGTACTGATATCTCTATGTTAAGAATTAAGGTTGCAGATGGACATTGGACCTCTACTCAAGTACTCCCTCCACACAAGAACACTTTGTTCTAACAATCCAGCATTCTGTGATGCTCACCTTCCCAACATGATCGCTGAAGACAAAATGGGTGCATAAACAAATGTTATGAAGAAAGCTGATGGTGCCTGACTATTAAAAGATATTGTTTCTGGGATCTTAAATGCGGGGAGATAAACAAGTAGTTACCTAGCTCGAGAGTAACAAAGCTCACATGGAAAAAGCACAGCAAACTGTGTGATCATGAGGTGTCCATGGGATCAGGTATCAGAACAAAACCATACCCATGGTGAATGAGGGTGGGGGCATGGAGTGGAGACTCAATACCCATCTGTAGACAATTGGATATCCTCTCACAGAGAGGTCATAGGAAAGAGATGAGCCAGTCAGGGTGCAGTATAAAGACCAATGAAACACAAAACTTTCCTCTAGTTCTTTGGTTTTTCCTTCACTCCATGACTTCACCCCACTATCATGACTTCAATTCTACCTTAATAATCAGGTTAGACCACAACATGCACACTGCTACAGATAAGAACCCAAAACACAGGGAATCCAGGATAGATAAACCCCTCAAGGCCAACAAATGAGAGTAGAGATAGATACTAGGAGAATTAGGGGAGGATGGGGGGAGAAAGAGCAAATCAACCACAAGAATCAATCTAGAACCCCCTCCCAGGGGGACGAATAATGGAAAAGTGGGTAAGGGGTGACAGAGGACAATGTAAAATATGAAAATAATAGTCTGTAATGTAACAAGGTTTCATGAGGGAGAGAGGGTGGGGCACAGAGGGGGAAGAAATGGGTATCTGATATCAGGGGCCCAGGTGGAAAGAGGATGCTTTGAAAATGATGATGGCAGCATATATGCAAATATGCTTAACACACTGGATGAATGTATGGGTGATAAGAGATGTAAGAGCCCCACCCTACCCCCTCACACACAAGGAGATTATGTCATTGAAAAGCTATTTTCCACTAAAAAAACAGTACTTCTTGGAGAAACAGCTGGTTCCAAGGTCGGGGTAGGGAATGTACACACTGAATTGAGCACAGTTTACCATGTTAGTTGGTCAGGGGACTAGCAAGGTTGGGGCCAGATCTTCAGAGCCAGTTTGGTTAAAGGTGGGACAAGGAAAGCATCCATAAGGTTGACAGCAGCAATCGATTAAAATCCATTATGTAATTTATGGGTAATTCATCTGTCAGATGAAGACAGAACTTTTCCACAATTATAATACTCCAAATAGGGCTGAGCCCCAGTGGCATAAGTGGTTGAGTGCGGGACTGCGGCCGGCGGGCTTGGTGCTTCAGGTCCAGTGGCGGCTCTCAGGAGTGGCACTGGGTGGCGCCCATGACCACCGGAGGCAGTGATGTCCACAAAAAAAAAACACACACACCAAAAAAACCCAAAAATATAATACTCCAAATATTAGGCAAACTATTTACCAGCATTTGTTATAAGAAGCTGAATTATCTATTCTCTCTGAAACTCCTAGTTATCTAAGGCTTTTGTGTTGTCTCACTACAGCGCTAACTCCCTGCTGTTAGGATGATGGCTCATTCCCTGGAAGCCTGTGGGCGGGACTCAAGAGCCATTGTCAATGGCCCCTAACCTGGCAGAAAAGTCTATCTACCCCCAGAGGCCCAAGATCTGGTCTTATCACTCATGGAGTCAGGAGTCATGTAGACATTGCTGAGACCACTCCCCTTATCACCATATAGCCCTTAAGACAGCCCTCTCCTGTGACGTATGTCCTTGCCTGTAATTAGGGGCCTGGCTTGGCTCCAGAGGGTATATAGTGATAGGTTATAGGATAGGAAGGAAGGCAGTCTCTCTCTCAAGCCTGCCTCCATCCAGGCTGCTGCTTGCCTGTCTTCCTCTCCACGTGGACCATCTAGCAGGGTGAAGGTGAGCATGCACCATTAAAGGATATATATGCAACTTCTTATGGCTCTTTTTTCTCTCTTGATCTCTATACCGGTGTTCTAATAAATGAAAATTATCGCTACAGAACTGCCTGTTGAGCCCTTGCTGTGAGTCTTTCAGAGGCCTGATCACCCCCTGATAGTTTTCTATTGTACATTTTCCCACAACGTCTGACACTTTGTTGTCGTTGTTGGGTGCTATTGAGTTGGTTTCAACCCAGATTGACCCTAAGCACCACGGAATGAAACATGACCCTGTCCTCTGCCATCTCCACAGTTGTTCCTGTGCTTGAGTCCATTGTTGCCGCCACTGTGTCAGTCCATCTAATTGAGGGCCTTCCTCTGTTCCCCTTGCTTTCTTACTACACCATACGTGATGTCCTTTTCCAGGGACTGGCTTTTCCTGACAACATGTCCAAAGTATTTAAGATGAGCAGTCAACTTCCTTGCCTCTCTGCAACACTCTAGCTATACTTCTTCTAAGACAGCATGGTTTGTCATTTTACTAGTCTATGATATTTTCAATATTCCTTTTCAGCACCACCATTCAAATGCATTGATTTTTCTTCAGCCTTCTTTAGTCAATGTCCAATTTTCACACGCATACGAGACAATGGGTAAGGTGCACTTTCCTCCTCAAAGTGACATGTTTGCTCTTATGCGGCAGATTCACCTAGTGCAGCGCCTGTTGATCTCTTTACTGCTGCCTCCGTGACCATTGATTGTGCATTCAAGTGAAACAAAATCCTTGACGACATCAACTTTTCCTCCATTTATCATAATGCTGCCTATCAGTCCAGTTGTCAGGATTTTGGCTTTGTTGACATTGAGTTATAATCCATACTGGAGGCTGCTATTTTTGATCTTTATCAGTAAGTGCTTCAATTACTCCTCATTTTCAGAAAGCAATGATGTGTCATTTGCATACTGTAGGTTGATAATGGGCTTTTCTCTAATCCTAATGCCACATTTCTCTTCATCGAATCCATCTTCTCTGGTGATTTGCTCAGCATACAGATTGAATAAGTATGGTAAGAGGATATAACCCTGACACACAGCTTTCCTGATTTTAAACCATTCAGTATTTCATGTTCTGGTCCCACAGCTACCTCTTGATCCATGTATAGGTTACCTATGAGCACAAAGAAATGTTCTGGCATTCCCATTCTTCTCAAGGTTACTCATAATTTGCTATGACCCACACAGTGGAACGACTTGGCATAGTCAATAAGACACAAGTAAACATCTTTCTGGTACTCTCTGCTTTTAGCTAAGATTCATCTGACATCAGCAATGATATCATTTATTTCATGTTTTCTTTTGAATCTGGCCTGAATCTCTGGCAGCTCCCGGTCAATGTACTCCTACAAAAATTGTTGGATGATATTCAGAAAAATTTTACTGGCATGTAATGTCAGTGATATTATTCTATATTTTCTGTGTTTTGTTTAGGTCATTTTCTTTAGAATGAGTACACATATGATCCTTCCAGTCAGTCGACCAACTAGCAGTCTTCTAAATTCTTGGTATACAAAGTGGGTGCTTCCAGTGTTTCATCTTTTAAAATATTCCAATTGGCATTCCATCCATTTCTGGAACCGTGTTTTTGGCTAATGCCTTCAGTGCAGCTTGAACTTTTCCTTCAACACCATTGGCTCTTGTTCATATGTTACCTCAGGAAATGGTGGAATGTCTGCTCTTTGGTCCAGTGGCACTGTGTATTCTTTCTATCTTTTTTGCATGCTTCCTGCATTATTGAATGCATTGTCCACAGAATATTTCAATGTTTTAATTTGAAGCTTGAATGCTTTTCTTCATTTCTTGCCATTTAAGATGTGCCGAGCATGGGACTGCAGCCCACTGGGATGGAGGTTCAATTCCAGCAGTGGGGCTGGGCCTCCTGCTCCCACCACGGCAGAGTAGTGATGCCCCCCCACCCCCCGGCAAAAAAAAAAAAAGGAAAAAGAAAAAGAAAAGATGTGCTGAGCCCGCTCTTTCTTTTTGGTTTTCTAACTCTGTCTTCGCACATTTCATTGTCATATTTGACTTTGTTTTCTTGAGCTGCCATGTGAAATTTTCTGTTCAGCTCTTTGAATTCACCCTTTCTTCCATTTGCTGTAGCTACTCCATGCTGATGAGCAAGATTCAGAGTATCTTCTGACATCCACTTAGGTCTTTTCTTTCTTTCCGTTCTTTTTATTTTTTTTTAAAATCATTTTAGTAGGGGCTCATACAGCTGTTATTTTATCACAATCCATACATCCATCATGTCAAACACATTTGTTGCCATCATCATTCTCAAAACATTTTCTTTCTACTTGAGCCCTTGGTATCAGCTCCTAAATTTTCCCCCTCCTTTAGCCCCCTCACCCTCCCTCCTTCCTGAGCCCTTAATAATTTATAGATTGTTATCATTTTTTCATGTCTTACACTACCAATGTTTCCTTCCATCCATTTTTCTGTTGTCCATTCCCCCGGGAGTGGGATTTATGTAGATCACTGTGATAGGTTCCCCCTTTCTCCCTCCATCTTCCCCTTCCCCTCCTAGTATTGCTACTTTCATAATTGGTCCTGAGGGGCTTATCTGTCCTGGATTCCCTGTTTCAGGCTGTTATCTGTACCTGTGCACATCCTCTGGTCTAGCCAGACTTGTAAGGTAGAAGTGCTATCATGATATTGGGTGGGTGGGTGGAGGTAGCATTGAAGAACTAGAGGGAAATGATATGTTTCATCAGTGCTATACTGCACCCTGACTGGCTCATCTTTTCCTTGTGATCCTTCTGTGAGGGGATGTCCAATTTGCTACAAATGGACTTTGGGTTTCCACTCCATGCCCGCTCACACTTTGCCCCTCAGTTTGTTATCACCCACTTCCTTTCCTTAGCCTCTGTCTCATGTACCCCTGGAACTGTTCATCCCGTTGTTTTCTCCTTGATTGTTTTTCTCACCTATCTTATCTAGATAGACATGCAGGAACAATAATAAGCTTCAAAATAAGTCAGGACAAAGCACGACAACAAAAGAAAACAAACAAACAACAACAAAACCAACAACAACAAAAGAAAAGCCTATAACTTGTTCCAAGTCAATTTGTTGACCTTTAGAGGTGTTTTTCGGTTGAGTCTGCTGGGGTGGCACACTCTGACCCCAACGTCTATTTTTGGTATCCCTGGAGACTTCATTGCTTTGTTCCCCTTGCTACTCTGTTGCATGCTGTGGCAATCACTAATGTGGTGTCAATTTGAGAACTGGGAGTGTGGGGTGGAGTCTAGCCTGTCAATCTGACGATAGCCAATGAGACCTCTTTGTGGGCATGGCTGTTCCTGAGAATTGTAAAAAATCTGGCCATCTTTCCCCAGTGGAGATGAGAGACTTATAGCCCAGTCCCTTGGAGATGCTCTACTGACAAGACACAAGACTGATTCCCAAGAAGACATCTTGGAGGAAAGGCCACATGAGCTTACCCAGATGGAACCAGATTTCTGAAGCTGGAAAAGCCACGTAGAGACTCCTCCCAGTGTTGAGATGCTTGAGAAGCCCCTGCCAGTGATGAGATGCTTCTAGCACCACTGGATACACAAGACTTTGCACCCACTGGCCTGCGATTGTCCTGCATTTGACGTCTTGCATGTGCTTTGTAAATCTGAAGAGGAATTTATAGATTGGTATCAGACATATGGGCTAATATTGGATTTATGATCTTGAACGGGACTGGGCTGGGATGTTTCCTCAATGTTCGCTTGCTCTGGTATATGAACCTCTTTCTTATACACATATGTGTGCTTATGAATTTGTTTTAGTCTACCTGAACTAACACACATGCCCTTAGCGTTTCACCCCAGTGGCGTGGGATTAGATAGGACACAGTTTCTGCACCATGCCTCCAGGGTTGTCCTTCATATCAATATGGATTAGTGAGGGACTTCTTGTCTCATGGTGGGGTTAGTCCTGTGGTCCTCTCTGTGCATTGACTCTTCTGAGCATCTTTACTGTCTTTTTCATGTCATTTTGCTTTCTTCATGAATTATGGGCTTGCCATCCTCCTACAGATCATCAGATCTTCTCTCATTAGTTAGTATTCAGTGAATCAAATCTGTCCTGAGATTTTCTCAAAAGTCAGGTGGGGCAAACTCAAGGTCATATTTTTGCTCTGGTGGACCTGTTCAAATTTTCTTCAGCTTTAACCTGAATTTACATATAAGCAATTGATGGTCTGTTCCACAGCCATCCTGGTTTTGAGCTTCTCTGTTATCTCTTCCTACAGATGTAGTCAATTTGATTTCTGTGTATTCTATGTGGAGACGTCCATGTGGATGGTCACCTTTTGTGTTGTTGAAAAAGTATTTGCTATGATTGAATTGTTGATCTTGCAAAGTTCTATCATGAGATCTCCAGTTTCATTTCTTTTTTTGTTTGTTTGTTTTTTTGTGGGCCTCACTGCCCTCTGGTGGTCGTGGGCGCTACCCAGTGCCGCTCCTGAGAGTCGCCGCTGGATTTGAACCACCAAGCCAGCGGGCCGCAGTCCCGCACTCAACCTCTTACACCACCGGGGCTCAGCTCTCCAGTTTCATTTCTATCACCAAGCCTATATTTTCCAATTACTGTGTCTTCCTCTTTGTTTCCAATTTTTGCATTTCAGTTACCAATAATTATCAATGTATTTTGATCAATTTCTGATTAAAGTAGTTGGCATAATTTGTCAATGTTTTAATCACTAGCTTTAGTGATTGGTGCATAAATTTGAACAATAGTTGTATTGATTGAATTTTCTTAAAGGAGGATAGGTAGAATCCTATCACACAGTGCATTGTTCTTCACGATTGATTTTGCAATGTCCTTAATGACAATGATTGCCACACTATTCCTCTGGATTGTACTGTGCCTGGAACAGTAAATCATATGATTTTCTGAGACAAATGTGCCAATACCAGTCAATTGTAGCTCATTAGTGCCTAAGGTATCCATCTTTGTGCATTTCATTTCATTTTTATGGCTTCCAGTTTTCCTACATTCATAATTTGCATATCCCAAGTCCCGATCATTGGCAAATTTTCTCAGCTGTTTCTCCTTACCTTGAGTTGTGTCCCACCAGCAAATGGTGATACTGAAGTTTCCAATCTCACAGGATTTGCTTCATTCATGTCACCATGCATGACTTCACTTTGAGAAAGCAGCAACACCTTTGTCACATTTTAAATGTCCTTGGACCCGAGGGATCTATTCTATGCCACCAACTTGTTAGCTTCCAAACATTGTCACATATTGAAGGATTAGTGAATGGAAGCAGAATATGCCTGGTGCTATGTTCTCAATAAATAATTTTGTAGTTTAAATTTATCTTCTTCTAGTAGTTTTTGAACCACTGTCATTGCTGTTGTTAGGTGACATCAACTCAGTTTCAACTCACAGGGATTCTATGCACAATAGAACAGAACACCGCTTAACCCTGTGTCAGCTTCACATTGTTCTTATGCTTGAGCCCATTGTCACAGGCACTATGCCGTCCCATCTTGTAGAGGACATTCCTCTTTTTCTCTGCCCCTCTGCTGTACCAAATATGATGTGCTCTCCTTGAAAACATGTCTAAAGTACGGGAGATAAAGCCTTGCCATCCTTGACTCTAAGGAGCATTCTGGTTGTATTTCTTCCAAGACAGATGTGTTGGTTATTTTGGCAGTCCATGGAAGTTTTAACATTTTTCTCTAAATCATAATTCAAATGCATTGCTTCCTCAATTTTCCTTATTCAATGTACAACTTTCACATGATGGAAGGTGATTGAAAATACCATGGATTGGGTCAGGTTCATCTTTCTTTTTAGCACTTTAAAGGTTTACCTAATGCAAGGCATCATTTGATTTGTTGACTGCTGCTCTCCTATGAGCATTTCTTGTGGATCCAAGCAAGACAAAAATCCTTGACAACTTCAATGTTTTCTCCATTTACCATGATGCTACCAACTAGTCTGGTCGTGAGGATTTTTGTCTTTTTTGCATGGGTTTGTAATCCATTCTGAATGCTGCAATCTTTGACCTTCATCAGCAAGTGCTGTATGTCCTCCTCACTTTTCGGCAAACAACGTACCATCTGCAGGTCATAGGTTGTTAGTACATCTTCCTCCTTTATTATTGTTGCATTCTTCATATAATCCAGCTTTTCTGATGATTTGCTCAGCATACAGATTGAACACATGTGATGAGAAGATACAACCCTGAAGCACATCATTCTTGACTTTAAACCATACAGTATTCCCTTGTTGAGTTTGCGCTATCACATCTTAGTCAATGGGCAAGTTCCACATGGGCACAATGAGGTGTTTGGTCCTATAAGGATATATAAAACATTAAAAGATTTGCATTGCATGTATGTGTGTTTCAGAGGTCTCATTGTATTTCGATGTTATATTTCTGGAGAACTATCAAAGTCACATAAAAAATGAAACTGTCCCAGTATGAAAAGGGAGTGACTTCTAAAGTTCATTAAAGGATATAGAAATTTGTTCTGTCCACTCACTCATCAAATGCTATGTTAAGAAACTGTGAAAAGGTTGGGCAATACCACAGTCACTTATCCTGTGGATCATACCACAAAATGAAATCTAGTCGAAAGGGGTGGAGTGCCGGGGCAGGATCTTCTCAGTCGTACTATCAGAGCCCTTAGGGGGTGCTGCCAAAGACAGCAGCGTCGACATTTTTTTGATGCTGGATGGAAATAGCCTCATTGTTATTTACTCTAAAAGTAAACTCACTTTAAAGTAAATAGCATATCTTTTTGTTACTATAAGATTGCATACTGAGAGTAGAAAATTTAATAAATCCAAATCAGCAAAATGAAGAAACATCTTACCACCTAGAAAGAACCATTATGAATAAAAATAAGCTGGTCAATGCACCTTGTGGCAGTCATGTGCTTATGATAATTTTATGATTGAAATGTAGCGGTGGCGTCTAGCCTGTTAATCTGGAGATAGCCATTGAGTAGCCAATGAGGCCTCTGTGTGGGCATGGCTTTCTCCTGATATGTCTGGGAAATCTCGTGATATTTCCCTCCTGAAGATGAGAAATTATCTTCCCCAGTTGTTGGGAGTTAGTCTCAGAGACAATGAATCATGGACAGGACAGGTTGGCAGTGTCCGAGAAGTGGGAGGAGCCGGCGGAGAGACCGCATGGCTTTGCCCTGATGGAGCCGGGCCTCTGAAGCTGGGGCGGCCACATGGAGACCTCTGCCAGCGATGAGTTGTTTCTGCCACCACTGGATGCTGTTGATGGACCCTGCACCCTGGAAGGGAGGAGCCATGTGGAGGCCCCTGTCAGTGCCAAGATTCTGTACCCACTGACCTGTGACTTCATGAGTTGGAAGAGACTTTATAGACTGATTTCGGGCATATGGGTGAATATCGGACTTATGACTTTGAACTGGACTGGGCTGGGATGTTTTCTCAATGTCCTATTCCTCTTGTATATAAGCCTTTTCCTTATACCTATATGTGTGTCTATGATATTTGTTCCTCTAGTCTGCCCGGACTGACACACACATTTTGTACAGACAAAATCCATCTGTCTGGCAAAGTTGTGTATTGCTATGATGCTGAACAAATTTCAGCAGAGCTTCCAGGCTAAAATGGATGAGGGAGATGATCAGAAATAGGCTGATCATCTAGTTCCCAAAATAAGCCATGAAAGCCCAATTGTCCAATGCACAGTTGCTCGTGGGGCTGGCACAAGAGTGGGTGGAGGCTTGTGCTGTTGTGTGTGGTGGCTGCTATGACCTGAGTGACCTGATTGATGACAGCTACCAGCAACAGCAACAGCTCTTTATAATCATGAACCATAATAATAATAATAATAATAATGAAAATGAATCATGTGGATTATGCTTCTAAAAGTCAACCTGAGGGCTTTTTGAGGGAATGTGTCTATATGATTGGGCTTCAAAAATCGTAGAAAAAAATGTTCTTTCGGTCCCATTTTTCTGTGACTTTTGAAGCCCCTCATAGATTATATGAGAGGGTTAGTTATATATGTTGATAACAGATATTATTATTTGATAATAAGCCACATAGTTGGTGTTCAATAAATATGTTGAGTAAATTCTTGAGATTTTAATCTTTTTTATTTATTTATTTATTTTTTTTAGGCATCACTGCCCTGGTGGTGGGTAGGAGGCCCAGCCTTTGCTCCTGGGAGCCGGAATCGAACCTCCATCCCAGTGGGCCGCAGTCCCGCTCACAACCACTACGCCACCGGGGCTCAGCCCTGATTTTAATCTTATAACTCATGTAAAGCCTCTAGCTAGGAACACCACTACAAAACAACTGTATGTTATGTCTAAGAAAATGAAGCTGAATTGACTGGCACATTCATTAAGAATGTGAGGTTCAACCTTAGTTTTTTGACTCATTGCCCTCCTAAGGGTTTCTTCTAGACTGGGGGAGACTTATCCTAACCTGGAAGAAGTCTGAGGAAGGAATCGGGTCTGGACTCTTAGAGCTTCCCAGGGACCTTGCTTTCAAAGGTCACACTGTTATTGGGGTTCATGGAAACAAACACCAGGGCTGCTGGTCCAGCACAACCACGCATCATCATGCTGGAGGGTCACTGAACTCATTTTCTTTTTGCCTGGATTTTCATCCCAATTTATCTCCCAGACGCAACCACTGCAGTTCCTATACCGTTTGAGATTCCTATCAACAGATTTAATAAGGACTTTAGCATTCATGGGAGCAAGGTACTGTTGTAGACCTGTGGTGGTGGTGGTGAGTAGGGACAGAGAGATAGCGGTGCCCGTCAGAATTGACTCAATGGCCGTGAGTTTGATTGTGTGTGTCTGAGTGCTTTCTAGAAACTTTCAGATTAGTTGGGAGGAAAAGAGAAATACACGAGTAACTTGAAAACATCTTCTTAGTCTTTCCAACTTCCAATCTGTTAAAACAGAGAATTGCTTAATATCCGGTCTGGGGCCATCTGTCTCAATTTCACCTGCAGTGATTGATAAAATGCACCTAAGACCTATTGGCACTGAATCGCATGTTATTTTTATTGTCTCAAAGTCACGCCAGACGTTTGAAACAGAGCACAACAGCAGACATTTGTGGGGCACCTGTTCTGTATAATGCCCTTTGTTTGCATTATCCCATCTAATCTTTGGGCCAGTTCTGAGATAGCATTCCATTACCCTTGGCGAAAAAGACAAGTATTTTTTGGAGTCAGGTGTGTTTTTTATCCAACATGTGTTGCATCCGCAAAAAATGCCTTCCGCTACAAGCAACAGGAACACTAATACCAAATGACTTGAATACCATGAGCAGAAAGACGTTCTCCCACATAGCTCGTGTTTCAACAAATCCAGAGGCACGGCAGGTTTCAGAAGTGGCTCACCAGGAACTCAAGGTCAATTCCACCTTGCTTCTGCGCTCACTGGCATTGGTTTCACCCGTGAGTGGGTAACCAGATGACGACTGCCCTTTCAGGGGTTCATGCCGAGACAAGGAAACTCCCAGGGAACAAAGACCACTTCTTTTGCCCCAGTTGCTCTCTTTCTGCCATGGGTCCAAGTCACCAGTGACAAAGACGGTGGCAGAGCTCAAGACCAGTCCAACCCGCCCTTGGAAGCTGAAGGGCCAGCTTTCCCCTCAAATGCGTGACTGTGCAGAAGAAATGGCACCTTTGGAACTGGAGAAGGAAGATGGACGAGGAGAAGGAATGCTGGGGAGCCTACCCACAGTGACCATTGTAGTTGAGGTCAGGGCTTGGCAAACTTTTGAGAGCCAATCCTGTCCCTAGCAACAATTTAAAAATTCCTCAAGAGCCATAAATACATTCTTACAAACAAACGAAGCAACTATTACCTGGATAACATCCCTTAAAATTTTTCAATTTTACTTGAAAGTCACATGGAAGTACCCAAAGAGCAGCACATGGCTCACGTGGATCTGTTTGCAGATCCATGGTATTGATCTTGGCCATCGAGTTATGACTCCTTTATTTCTGTTCCAGCTCTGAATGGCTTCTTTTGTCTGACTTGGTGGGGATAGCAGTGAATTTGGACTTGCAAGTTAATTTGATGTGCATAAGTGTGGTTCCTTCTAGCACTCAAAGCTCCGTGCTTCGTCACAGTGCCATCGAAGACCTCTCTGCACTGTAGTCCTTTCCCTCAGACAGTGCCCAGTGTTTGTGAGGCTGTCCTGCTACTTGGGATTTCAAGAGTAAGGAGAAAGACCCACTCACCTTTATCCACCTAGAGCCCCTGACTTGTGTGTGGCTATCAGAAGGCCAGCTTGTGCTTCACTCAGGCACCCCCCCTCCCACCCCATCGCCTTCCCTTCAATACCTTCTTCTCTGCCCTCCCTGCCAGTTCCTTAGGGAGGTGAAATCCATTAGGGGGTCCTGAATACATTTGGGGGAAAATGTGACAGGATAAGTATGATGTAATTTAAGTATTTGGGCACAGCAAATGGAAAGAAATTACATTTCCTATTATCTTCCAACAGTTATTGAAAATGAAGTGAAATATATTCTAGACTCACTCTCCCCCCCCCCAAAAAAAGTCAAGGTTTCTTTTTTCCCCCTTAAATGCAATTTTCCCCCTGCAGATTGCTCATTTCGTATGCATTCCCCTCCTTTCACGACATGGAGGCATTCTGTTATGAAACATTCAATGAAAAAAAATGGACAAAAAAAGTATACTACTTCTTTAAAATATATTGCAAGAATCCTCATTTTCAGCTTTTTATTGCAGCACTAGCTGGTATTCTTGCATGCAGTTTTGTAATTTATTCTGAACATTCTACTTAAACCTTTTTTCAATAGCATGATTTTATTAGAGTCAGCTCACTGGACTTTCCCAAAAAGGTATTTAAGATCAAATAAAACCAGTGCTTGGAAAAATATCATTACAATATGAAAGCAGTTACAAAAACATTAGTACTGCAAAGTTTTATTTCAAATGGCTGAGCTTGCTGTACCCCGGGTTATGGTACTTCTACTTCTGCAGACACACTTACTGGGGAAATGGGGAAAAAATGTCATTTTAGCAGTTTTTGCAGATGGAGGGAAAGTGGGGGGCGGGGAAGGGCATAAAAACTTAAAGCGAGGCAGTCACATTTTCAGGCACTGGAATCAATAGTTAGAACAAATTGCCTTCTTTTCTGAACCCCATTTTCCCTGCTTCCCGTTTCCCAGCCACCTTTGCCCTTCTGAGCCTTCCCGGTGGATAGGATAGGCCCCCAAGTGCTGTCCTTCTCTGATAGACTGAAGGTACCTTTTGAAAACACAAGTGGATTGATTATGGAATTAAATATGTCCATGTTACATTTCTCTGGGAGGTTTGCTTCATGTCTAATAAACGCTGTCCACACGGATGCTGACTGGTCAAAATGATGACTTTTAGCACCTCCACCTGGTCGGGTGCAGACAGCGTCCTCCCTGAAGGACTTCTCTTCGGGAGCACCTGAAGGGGGCGGTGCTGAGCAGACACGCTCAGGTGTTCCCAGGCGCGGGGGCGGGGGTGGGGAGCCCTCTGTGTAGCTTTTGCCCCTTCCCTCCCGACCGCTGCCCTCAGCCATCCACACTCTCACCTTGAACCCGGCCAAGGACTGAACCGGCACCCCGTCCTCCTTTGCCTTGATAACCGCGCACCGAAAACAAATATTGTTCTTGTTCCATTGAGAGCGCATCTCTCTCTTCTCTGGTAACTGACAGCTAACGTGGCTGCAAGGCAGGCTGAAGCGGATCAGCGTCAGCCTGGTCTGGGGCGGCAGTTCCACGGGCTCCCCTTTCAAGGAGATGGCTTCCAATTAAGATCTGTTTATTGGGGAGGGCGAGGGGGGAAGTCATTTGTCATAATGTCCAAATTGCTGCCGGATCACATGTTTGCACCTTCAAGGAAGCAATCTGCTCTTGCTGGTAGAACATACCAGGTACCTTTCCTAAGAGTGAACTAAACCAGCCTTTCCAGTACATTGGTATTGTCACGTAAGGGGATTGTCAATCCGCCGCCATTCTGTTGCCGAGCTGCCCCTCAACTCTTTTCTTCCGAGCAGCACACCACCTGCGTTCCTTAAGTTTGCCGATGAGGTGGTTTCTGCGTGGACTTTCACATGGAATTTTTGCATGCGAGTTATTATTCATATTACTTTTCTTAGGAGAAATATGCTTAAAAAGTAAAGTCTTTATTGCTTCTTAAAAGGCCTAGCACTCTGTGATAAATTCTCATATTTTGACTGTTAATATGTTTGAATGAAAATTATTTATACATTTGGGTGAGGTTGAGTGGTTTTCATTTGATTGCTGCCTCTGGAAATGAAAGCAGAGTAGCAGGAAATTTACATGTCATGCTGTGATGTATATCCAGATTATGAGATGATTGTGCGGCAGACGAACCCCAAGTAAAATCATTCCCATCAAACTGTGACAACTGCAATTCCTGACAAGGCCTCTTAGTTTTGGGGGCTATTATCACTGTACAAGAATATAATCTATTGACAGCAGGGCTGTTTAATACATTTAAAGGCAGACAGTGGAAGAAAGCTTAACTGTTTTCATTCGCCACTGCACAAGGGTGCAGATCAAAAGTGAATTATATTTAAAAATATGCATGTATGATGATAAGATGCATGACATTCATCAACCTGTTTAGTCATGGTTAGGCTGAGGTGGGGAAGAGCCAATATTACTGCCATATGTGGTCTGAAATAAAGACGTGAGACTGGAAATTATATCATTGCCCAGTCAGAGTGTGCAAGTAGGGGAGACATTTCTTTTTAATCCTGACTCTCTACCTGTCTGAGCACCAAGTTCCTTCCAGGTCTGTAGCAATGGTGTTGGCTGGAATGGGGCACAGGTAGGCCCTCTGGAGCTGTGTCCTGTTTAGAATATGCTTGAATATGAATGCTTGCAGGCCCTGAGCTGGCCTTTTGGAGATGCAGAGATGAATATAGCACTACTCCTCTAGTTAGGGAGTGTCTTGGCTTGTTAGTGCTGCTGTACCAAAAATATGACAAATGGGTGCCTTTAGTGAATAGAAATTGATTTCACACCATACATGGAAACGCTAAGAGACTCAAAGTCCAAATTCAGGCTCCAAGAGAAGGCTGTCTATTTACTCAGGGGAAATTTTTGTCTCAGTGGCTCTATCATTTTTTTTGACATCCTTTGGAGTCCTCTACACTGCATCTCAAAAGCGGGTGGCTTTTCGGATGTCCTCTCAGGAGTGGGCTACCTGATAGGCAAGGTTTGCAGGCTTTCTTGTGTTGACATACTCAACTGTAGTGAGTAACCCTATGCACTCTGGGTACTCTGACAAGGATTATAAATGTAAAAAGAGGCTTTCATGTTAGAGGGTTAGCCGAGAGACATAAGCCAGCCATACCTAGAAGCAGAATCTTTGATGTGGTGAAAACTGTGAAACTGTTCACTCCAGATTAGTAAATGAAGCCATCCTTGCCTTGCTCGTTGGCTATCCAACACTGCACATTCTACATTGATATGCCCACATGAACAGAACACAGAAAGCCCGATTCCCAAACGGGATCACATGCACAGGAATGTCCTCTAGGCGGAGGCCAACTTGGAGCGATCCTTTAGGACAGTGGAGGGCTGCCGTCTCTACAAAAGGAGCTGGGGTGGTGCAATGTAGCTGCTTGGCTGAGAACGGAAAATTTGGGGCTTGAAATCACGCCAAGGCTCGGTAGGAGAAAGGTCCTGACAACCTGCTCCTGGAAGATTACACCCCTGTATCAAACGCACTGCTGTCTAGGGGGGTCCAGTTCTTAGTGACCGTCTAGCTCAGAGGAGAACTGCCCCATCGGGTTTCCACAGCGGCAAATCTGGGGGGAAATACACAGGCTCATCTTTCTCGCACCAAAGGGCTGGTGAGTTCAAGCTGCTAACCTTTGCATTAGCAGCCCAATGCTTAATCCACGGTGACACAAGGGCTCTTTCCTTAAGGATTATAACCTAGGGGACCTACAGGGCAGGTCTGGGCTCACCTCCATGTTTACTCTGTGTTCGAATGGATACAGCAGCGTGCCATGCTACTTACTGAAGCAAACACGTTTCTCCCTCAAAGGAGACCTAGTGGCACTGTTGAGTGAGCGCCGCGCTGCTAACCTCAGCAATGGTGGTTCAAAGCCCGCAGCTGCTCCTTAAGAGAAAGAGGAAGTTGACTACCTCTGTTGAAGATCTAGAGCTCTGGAAACAGAACATTAGGATGGCTTTGAGTGGATGGAAGGGGGTTTGGTTTTCTACTGCAAGTCTGTGGGGAGGGAGGTCTGCACTGCCAACCTTTCAGTCAACAGTTGACTTGAGTGTTGTACCACCGGGCTAAAATATATGAGGGGTTTCCCCCCTCCTTCAAAAACCGGATTTTTTTTCAAAGTTATGTATTTAAATTATTTTACAAAACAACCTTCAAAGTACTCTTCACAATACTTAATACGTTTGTCAAATCTGTAATTCCATTCTTGGAAACAGTTTTCTGTTTGTTTGTTTTTGTTTTCTTTTGGGGGGGTGGGCGGCAGGGGTCATCACTGCCTCTGGTGGTCGTGGGCACCATCCAGTGCTGCTCCTGAGAGCAGCCGCTGGATTTGAACCACCAAGCCCGCGGGCCGCAGTCCCGCCCTCAACCACTTACGTCACCAGGGCTCAGCCGGGAAACAGTTTTCAAACTCATCTGTTTGGTTGGCTAAGAGTATCTCCTTGGTTTTTTTCTTCACCTCTTTTAGATCGTTCCTGTCCCTCTTCATTCTCCAAAATTAAAAGAAGCCACACAGAGCGAGGTCAGGTGAGTAAGGCGCATGGGCAAGAGAAACATGCTGTTTTGCTTTGTTTTTTTGCCCCAAACTGGCACACTGAGATGGCTGTGTGAGCAGGCGCATCGTCGTGGTGACAAAACCAGTCCCTTAGCTGCCACAAACCAGGCCTTGTTTGGGTTTTTTAAGGCATCACTGCCCTCTGGTGGTGGGAGTAGGAGGCCCAACCTTTGCTCCTGTGGAGCTGGAATTGAACCTCCATCCCAGTGGACAACAGTCCCGCGCACAACCATTACGCCACCGCGGCTCAGCCCCAAACCAGGCCTTTTTTGTCACACACTATTCCACACTCTTCAGAACCTCCAAGTAGAAAGCTTGAGTGCCAGTCTGACCTGGTGGAACAAATTCTAAATGCACTACACCCCCCCCCGCCCCCCACCAAAAAAACAAAAACAAAACAAAGGAGCGTCTGGTTTAGGAGGTACCGCCTCCTTTAAGCATATTTCTTGGTGGGGAGCTAAACGGTTCAGCCCATCACAGGGACTTAAACGGTTCAAAGCATCTAACAAGATGGTGAGCAAACTAGGACGGTGCGTATGGGAGCATGTTCAGAGCGTCTTGCATATGGGATCCAGCAGCAGCAAGATCCCCAAGGGGAATTCTGGTGGTGCAGAGATTAAGCACTCCACAAGGAAGCTATGGCATCGGCTTCTATGAAGATGCTGAGCCTCAGAAGCCCAGAGGGCTTCCGCTCCATGCCTGTCCTGCAGGGGCTCTGTGAGTCTGTGAACCTGATGGAAAGGCTTCGGTGTGGCTGCAGGATTCCAATTACAGGAGTGCTGGCTTGGAGGATAGAATCCCAAACTCACTGCCATGGAGTCAATTCTGATTCAGAGAGACCGCGCATGGGGTTTTTGAGATGAGGACCCTCAATTTTGTCTTTTTTTTAAATGACGTTCATTTGCCCGACTTTGTTTTAAAGATAATTTTATTGTCATATACTTCACACACGGTACAATTTAATGGGTCATTCATATTAAGAAGAGTTGTGCAATCACCAACACAATTTTAAAACATTTTTCTTGTACTCCTTGTTAGCTCCCTGTTCCCCCTATCTTCCCCTGCCAGGCCCCTAGGTCGTTCTGAATCTAGTTACTGTCCCTATCAATCTACTGATCTCAATTCCATATGCAGAAAATCATATGACACATAAATGGGAAGCAAACAAACAAGAACACTCAACAGCAACGACTAGACAAAACAAAATCCTCAATCAAAAGAGAGCAGAAGACATTAAAAACGGAAACAACTGTAAAATGGGTCAAAAGGGGAAATCAAATGAAAAGGTATCACATGTTAAGCTAACTACATATGTCATAATCAAGTTTACAATGCTAGCTGATAGCAAGGCTAGATGAATCTAATCTTGATGGTAGCAGACATCACCTCTCTCCTGTTGAACACATTGGTGGATATGAACCGTAGAGCTTGCGATTAGCAGGCCAGAGCCTAATTGACAGTGTCACTTATATACCCAGGCCCTAAGGTATGCAGGGGACGACAGGGCTGTCCTTCTTGTGGTGCAGTGATGTTAATATCTAAGGTTGGTGGTAGGATTTAACATGGCCCCCTTTTATAAGGACATTCTGTCATGCCTGTAAAGAACAGCCTGCAGTGTTTTTTTTTTTTGTTTTTTTTTTAACTCCAAACCCACTGCCATCCAGTCCATGCAGACTCCTAGCTAGCTTACAGGTCAGGGCGGAACTGCCAGTGGGCCTCCGAGATTGTATCTCTATGGGAGTAGAAAGCCCTGTCGTTCTCCTGCGCTTCGGCTGGTAGTTTCAAACTGCAGGTCTTGTGGTCAGCAGCCCAACGTGTCATTGTGTAATCACGAGCCGCCAGGGCTCATCTTTCGGTGATGGGGCTGAAAATGAACCGAAGTGAGGCGCTTCCATTCCCTAGTGCATTATGACTCTGTGCACATCACTCACTGACTCTAGGGTAGAACTGTCCCTATGGGTTTCTGAGACTCTAACTATGGGAGTAGAAAATCTGGTATTTCTCCCACAGACACCAGGATAACTAAAGGACTTTTTGTTTTGTTTCGTTTTGTTTTAGTCACTTGCAGTGACACAGAGTAAACATGTAATATGTGTCTTCTATCATAATAAATTTTTACTTTAAAAGAAACTGTTTTAGCATGTCAGAGGGATTGCATTTATCTTCTATATCCTACAGTTAGTCTCTCCGACTGTTAGCTTCTGACATCAGTGTGGTGTGTGTGTTACAACTCATAGACAACTCATGCCAATAGATTAGTATCCATGAAAATCTACTCTAGTCTAATATTCTTTAGTTTTCTCTCCCAAACATCAGTGGACATTTGCTGTCATATATCGTTAGACTCCTCTTGATTGTGAGACCTTTTCAGAATATCTTTCTTTTTCCCTTTTTACAACATTGACAAGTCCAAAGGTTGCCAGTCAAGTGTTTTGTAGAATGTCCTTCAACTGGGATTTTTTTTTCCAGATGTTTTTTCTTCAGATGAGATTGAAGTGTTGGGCATCTGCTGTGGTGCCAGAGGGCGGTGGGGAGGCATCGGTGGTTCAGTGGTAGAATTCTTTCTTTCCATGTGGGAGACCAGGGATTGAGGTCAATGAGGTCAAGGCATCTCATGTACAGCCACTGCCCCTCTGTCTGGGAAGGCCTGCATGTGGCCATAATGTTGAACACGTTTCAGCAGAGCTTCCAGACTAAGATAGAAGAGGATCTTCTTCTAAAATCCAGCCAGTGAAAGCCAGGTGCATCATCGTACTCTGATCCATAACTCATCTTGGCGATGGAGCAGGTCTGGACAGCGTCTAGCTCTGTTGTGT
The DNA here is from genome assembly GCA_004026705.1 of Nesogale talazaci. NCBI lineage: Eukaryota > Metazoa > Chordata > Mammalia > Afrosoricida > Tenrecidae > Nesogale > Nesogale talazaci. Next base: position 2,580 of record PVJH01011271.1, on the reverse strand, counting down.
GCACGAGGGTGCCGGCAGATAGAACCGTGGATGTTTTGGGAAGAAGACCACAGCGGTAGAACGTGTCATTCTCATCACCTCATATAAATGGTGCATACTGTGGACATGAGTCATCACTGTTTGTGTTAGTCCAGGTAGACTAGAGGAGCAAATTTCATAGACACGCATACAGATGTAAGGAAAGGGTTTATATATAAAAGGAATGTGACACTAAGACGGCATCCCAATCCAGTCCAGCACAAAGTCATAAGTCTGATATTAACCATATGCCCGAAATCAGTCTACAAAGTCTCCTTCCAACTCATGAAGTCACAGGTCAGTGGGTGCAGAATTTTGGCACTGGCAGGGGTCTCCACATGGTTCCTCACTTCCAGGGCTCAGGGTCCATCCACAGCATGCCGCTCCAGCTTCAGAGGTCTGGCTCCATCAGGTCAAAACCGTGTGGTCTCTCTCCACCGGCTCCTCCAGCTTCTTGGAGGCTGCCATCTTGTCTTTTCCGTGACTCATCACCTCTGAGACTAATTCCCAACAACTGGGGGAGATAGCTTCTCACCTTCACGAGGGAAATATCGCGAGATTTCCCAGAAGTCTCAGGAGAAAGCCATGCCCACATAGAGACCTCATTGACTACTCAATGGCTATCTCCAGATTAACAGGCTAGACTCCACCCCTACATTTCAATCATAAAATTAACATAAGCACATGACTGCCACACTGTTGATGTTGGCCTTGAACTTCACACTGAGGTTATTTTTGTTATATTTGTAGGTCTTCTTGGCACCTGGGCTGTAGTCTTCAGAAGGAAATCACTATGTGCAGCTCACAGTCTCTGTTGCAGAAATTTGGAATCGGGATTCAGCTAGGGTACTAGTCAGTCAGTAAGTAACTTCGTGATTAAAGGAGGAAAAGATTGAAGTTGTTAAGGAGTTCATCTTGCGTGGACTCACAATCAACGCTCAGAGAAGCAGCAGTCAAAAGATTAAATGATGCATTGCACTGGGGCCATCTTCTGCACAAGACCTTTTTTTAAATATAGATTTTATTGGGGGCTCATACATTTAATACATCATTTGTATTAAGCATATTTGTATACATGTTGCTACATTAATCTACATTATCTACTTGAACCCCTCCAGCATAAGCTCCTTTTCTCCTCTTTCCTCTAGTTCTTTATTTTTTTAATTCCAATTTCCCACATTTCCCCTTCCCTTTCCTCTTCTTCCCCCATGAACTTCCAATAACTTACAAATTGTTATTATCTCTTCATATTTTACACTGTATAATGTGTCACTTCACTCACCTCCCCTTCCCCCCGCCCCCAGAGAGGAGGTCACATGCAGATGCGGGAAATTTGTTCCCCATTTCTACTCCACCATCCCTCCACCCCTCAAGTGTCACCATTCCCCACTAATCTCAAGGGATTAATCCTAAAATCCACGTTTTCGACTCCAATGTGCATTCCCTGGTCCAGCCAAATCTGTCTGGCAGAATTGGGGTGATAGTCGGTGGAAGGAAGTATATGAGAACATTTCACTGTTACTACACTGCACCTAGACTGGCTCATCTCCTCACTATAACCCCTCTGTAAGAGGATGTCTCTTCACTTATTGATGGGCTTTGGGTCCCCAATCTGAACTCCCCCTCACTAATAATGATATATCTTTTAGGTCTTTGAAACTTGATACCAGATCCTTTTGATACCCCGTGGTCATACATAACTGTTTCGCTTCTTTCACGTGGGCTTGCTTCTTAGCTAGATGGCCACTTATTCACCTTCATGTCTTTAAAACCACAGATGCACATCTTTTGATAGCCGGACACCATCAGCTTTCTTCACCACATTTGTTTATATACATATTTGTTGTCAGCGATCATATCTGGAAAGTGAGCATATAATGCTATGATTATTAGTTCTTGAAACCTGATAATTGATCCCTTTTGTATCTCTTAGTCCCATAAGCTGGTGTACTTCTTCCGTGTGGGCTTTGTTGCTTCTGAGCTGGATGGCCGCTTGTTTACTATCAAGCCTTTAAGACCTGAGATGTACGTGTTTTGATAGCCAGGCACCATCAGCTTCCTTCACCATATTTTCTTATACACACATTTGTTTTCTGTGATTGTGTCAGGGAGCTGCGCATCATGAAATGCCAATTTAATAGAACAAAATGTTCCTTCACTGAGGAAGTACCTGATTGAGATCCAATGCCCATCTGCTGTCCTAATTCTAAGCCTATAAGTATATGCACATTGACCTATTTCCCCTTCATCATATGAATATATGTACCTATGTATATGACTGTGTTTAATCTCTATAAATGTCCCTTACTCCCCAGTTCTTTTCTCTATTTCCCTATACCTCTTTCTGTTCCATCATCATGCACAATACTGTGTTTCAATACTGTCTCTCTATTACATTAGTCTTACTCAATCCCTATCAGACCTTCCACACCCACCCACCCTGCCACCAATCCTGAACCACATGCTACTCCCCCCATCCCTGAATCAGCCAAGAGTCCCCCCCCCCCGCATCTACCCTGGTACCAACAGTCCTATCATCCCCACCCCTAGACCTTTCATCCA
>PVJH01011270.1:0-69578 GCA_004026705.1 Nesogale talazaci | reverse complement strand
ACAACTTAAGCTTTGATATAATTCCCCCTTTTGGTATTTTGATTATATCTTTTGTATTCCTTGGATTACAGAAGTCAGTGTACTTCTTTCACATGTGCTTACTTGACATCTCACTGAGATGGCTCCTTGTTTGAAAACAAGCCTTTGAGGTTCTGGTTGCTTTACTTTCTCATAGCCAAGCACCATCCAATTTCTTCACCAAAATTTGCTATAGCACCATTTCTTTATGAGGGTATTGAGGAGGATCATGTCATAAGAAATAATTATTCTTAAATTGGTGCTAAGATTATGTGAAAGTCACAAATTCATTCCTAAATCTCTGTTTTTTATCTGCTTCTGGTTCACCTTAGAGCTATCTTTTTAATTTTATGATAGAGCATCTTATCAATCACTCCCTGGAGCATAAGGTCCTTATGTTTACAGTTCATTGTTAGTCCATGGTAATGTATATAAGAGAAAGGGAAATTAAACAAATATTGGATAGCTACAAATCATAATACATGGATCATTTACTTGCACAAATGAAGTCCTTATGTGGCTGTACACTACTAATACAAACCATGGAGGTTGGTTGTCAAGCAAAGCTTGCAATAATATGCAATGATAATGTCAGACACAGGTTTCCCAAAATAATACATATCTTAATGAATAAAGTAAGGCATTGGAGTAGTTAAATGTTAGCCTACCTGCTGACAGATCTATGCTCTTAGAATAGCTATCCTCTGCTTCTTCACAATCCTTGTCATTTCAGTCTTAAGTCCTCAGAGGATAGATAGTAGCGCCCAGTTCACTTAATGAACTTTCCACATCACTTTCCTCTTTACAGTCTTCAGTATTCTATGGCCCAAGGCCTGGTTCCTCAGGGCTTTGTGCAGAAACTCAGATCAATGTGCTCTGCTAGGAGTCTAGTACCAGGCATACTCTCCCTTTGTGGTTTGTAAAAGTACTGTTAGTACTTTTACCTCCCCCCCCCCCCCAACTAGGACATCAATCCTCTATTTTTCTACCAACAGAAACACCCTTGTCTTCTCCAAGATATGTTTCCTTTGCTCCCTCTTGACCTGATTTTCAATACCAAGACTGTACTTCTAGACTAAAGTATAATGGTATAATGCCTTGTCTTTTTTCTGCATAGCAACTCATTTGGACAGCTGGCCTTGAGATTAGCAGCCCAATAAGTAACCACTATGCTACCAGAGTTCCACAGTAGCCCCAATATCTTTTGGAATTGTTCAAAGGACGAAATAGCTACAATGATTACTAACAATAGCCCATACTTCCATGTGAATAAAGTCGGGAAGAGTTTTGTGGCACAGAGACAGTTTAGTGTTTGCAATGACATAGGACAGTCATGTGCTGGCTCTGTTAAACTTTGAGTTATATTTGCACGAGCATGTTTCTTAACAGTGGAGCTCATCATTTCTTCCAATTCGAGAGAACAGTAATTAACAGTGGATCTCTCAGGTTGAAATGTATGAAGAATACATGAGTACATGAGATTTGATTTTTTAGGTACCAAGAACTGTAGCTGGGAAGTTCAGAAGAAAGGTTAAAACTGGGCAACTAGAATCTTAAAGTATCAGATATTTCTTCTCCTCACTTATCCACTATCTTGTCTGGCATTTTACACCTAGTGCAATAGTGAAAATCTTCTAAACAACTAGTTTTTGCTTCAGTGATACATGTCTGGCAACAATAAATGCTGAGGTGTTTTGAAGTGAGAGCAAGCTGGCTTTGACAATTAATTGTGTGTTTCAAGTTGCTGGGCCATGATCCTTGGTGACTTGACAGTTATATAATGATGTAAGTTAGTTGTTGTGTAATGATGTAATTAATTCGTGATCTGATATTTCCATTTTGTGATCTGATATGTTCACCCCCCTTTTTGTATAATTCCATTTAGTTTGCATATGTCTGAGTCACTGGAAGTTAGCCATGCTGATAAGTGAGAGCAGTGGGTAGTTGGCAAGTTAAAAGCATAGGTGGACTCCTCAGGTAAAAGGGAGAAAGAGAATATTGACAACAAGGGGATTCTGGGAACCACACTTCTAAAGGCAGAGGAAGAGAAAGCAAGAAAAAAGACTGAGAAAGAATACCAAGTGAAGACTCAAAACCATGGATTTTTCATAATCTTTGTCCAGTTTTGGGATACCCTGGAAAGCACAAGAGCGATAACATGTACTAAGATTTACTAGGGGAACCTGTGCAGCCTGGGGCGTCTGCTGGCATTCTCTCCACCTTGTGCTGGGTAACACGTAGGGTCAGTTGTCTGTTGAAATAAACTATGGAAGAGAGGGTCCATGGGCTTACACTGATTAAGGCAAGAGGACAGACAGTGCAGAACTAGGATGTAGCTGCTAGATGGAGACCCATAAGCAGGCCTGAGATGGCGAGCCGGCTGGGCATCTGGAGCAGGTCAGGGACCATGAATAGGCCAGAGAACAGAGCAGAGCTTTTGTTTCATCGTGGCTGTGGATACCAAGCTGAGTAAGTTTCTGAGGATAGCAAGGTGATCAAACTGTCTACTCTTGAATCCCGTCCCAACCCAAATATCAGAATTATAGCCCCGAGAATACAGGAAGAGGGGCAGGAAGGAAGAGCTGATAGCATGGATGACTATTTATCCCCATGCAAGGAGAATGAACCATGGAATTGTAAGTGAAAAGAGATAATGGATGGTGCAAGATATTGAGGAAAAAAAGATAGATGATAGATTAGATAGATAGATAGATAGATAGATAAGTGTTCCTGAGAGGTTGGGAATGGATGGGATAAAGGGGAATTGATATCAGGGAGTGCAAGAAGAAAGTTTTGTAACTGATTGTGATAACAATTGTACAGTACTGCTTGATGTGATTGAACTGTGAAATGTTATGGCATCCGTAAGAACTCCCAATAAAGTGGTTTAAAAATAAGAAAGAGTTAGTAGGTACTTCCTCTGAAATAGGAATTATTTTAAAAGTCATTTGACAAGTGAGAAAACTGAGTTCACATAGGTAGAACCAGGATGCACGTGGAACTTAACTCTGGTAATAATCAGCTGTTTATGTTAGCCTTTCCAGTATTTAACTAGACAAATAATAAAACAAAGTGTGAGCTAGAAATGATGGTGAATTGCCAGAAATCCATCCCATCAGGGATCCATTAATAATTCAGCTTACATAGGCAGAGACGTAAGCCTGAACAGCAGATGTAGCGAAAAGAAATCTGGTTTATATGACTATAGAGAAAATTCTGTACTTGGAATGCTATACTTTCTTTCAGATACCTTTTTGGCTGAAAGATCATTTGCACGGAAGGTGTGCAGCAAGGAACCTGAAAGTGACATGTGGAAGGAAAAATAAAAGCTCTAAATGCTTATGACATATAGAAAGTGATTCCTATTTATGTGCTGTTGTAAGCAGAAAGGCAGAACATTCTGCAAAAGCATAGAATTGAGGAAGAACGTGAAAGAGGCTTGACTCTGATCAATAGTTTCTATTTGCTCTGAACAATTCTCACTCTCTTCCTTCTAAAATTGGCAGATGAATTGTTTCTGGTTTTATGCTTCTCTTTTTCTTTATTCCTGCCTGATGAATGTAAACATGTAAGATCAGTAGCCTGAGATGCCAGGACCCTGAAGATAAAAATATGGAACAGTAAATCCATGCTAGCTCAATGGTCCATCAGATGATATGAGAACCACCACTTTAGTGAATCATTATTGATCTGGAAAAAATCAAAGTGATGTCTGTGTTCATGAGGATACGTTTTAATTCTAAACGATTGCACTAGAGGAAAGACTTCTTTCCCTCCTCTGGTGTGCATAATCCGATTGTACCCTATGACTCCTTAGGAGGTCAGTTTACAGACTAGTGATTGTGGTCTTATATATGTAGAATAAATGTTTGTATATTGAACTTCCAAAGGATCTAAAAAGTGTTTCTCATCTAGCAATTTTAAATAGCATTTATTTATTTATCAGACATCCTATCCAGAGTAAAGGTAAACTCCAACTCAGCTAAAATAATTGTGTAGTCTGGATTAGTGAAGTTCACATTAGTGAATAACTCTCACTGCCATCTAGTCAGTGCTGACTCCCAGCAACCCAGGAGAACACAGGAGAACTGCCCTTGTGGGTCTCGGAGACTGTTACCTCCCTATGGGAGTAAAACACCTTGTCTCTCTCCCACAGAGCAACTGGTGGTTTTGAACTAGTGATTAGAAACCAAATGTGTAAACCACAAAGTCAACAGATTGCTTGTAATACAGGATTCCCAGTGTGAGTCCTGAAACATATCTCTATCAAGCACATGAAAATCCCAATGCTGTCTAAGATTTGAACCTATATTTAAGCAATGATTCCAGATAAGCAAGTGCACATATGAGACAGTTATGTTGTGAATTGTGAGACAAAGACCCAGAGGGGAAAGGGGCTTTTTGTTTGTTTTTAATCTTTTTTTTCCTTTTTGTTCAAAAAGGACAGCTCCAATGCTTGCACACTTATTTGTGTTTAAAAATATAATAATGCCACTTCCCATTTGCCTTTGGACTCATCCCATGAAAAGAAAGTAGAGCAAAGTCCTCTTAAATCTCCACAATATCAGGGGGAGGACCATGGGATAATGTGTGGGGAGTGTGGGAGTTTTAGGTACAGCACAGTGAAAATGTTTTGCGTGAGCCTGGAATGGTGGACACATGACTGTGTATTCATCAACGTTCCTAGGACTGTGCACACATAGAGAAAACAAGCCTTTATGTAAGCAATAAATTCTGAGTTCATAGTTATGGAACAGCATTAGCAGATCCATTTTAACAAATGCTCTACATGAATCCAGGATTGTAAGACAAGGGGAAGCTCAGAGGGGACAAATGAGAACTCGGCTCCATTTTTCTGTGACCCTAAAAGTGATCTTCAAAAAAACACTGATTTGAAAAATTAAATAGAAAGGGGGAAACATGAACAAAAGCAGGTGTTGAGCAGGTGTTACAGGGAGGAGTAGTTCCATTGCATGATGCCAGTGAATCCAAGCACGCTCTCTTTGCAGGCACACCATAAAGCTGGTCCTGAAGGGCATATGCGATCTTTCCAGTCCACAATACCGTGAGAGTATGCACTGTGTTTTTGGAAGCAGCTCAGAAATCATTCCCTTTTGGCTCAGGTTTCTTCTTAGTCACCCCTGAAGCTACCTCCTGCTGGTTTAAAAATTTTGATGGTTTCTGGCAGGACCACAGAAATGCTCTCCAATTCTATTGCCTCTCAGTGTCTGGTAATCACAGAGGTGGTTCGTGCTGCTTAGTGTTCTAAGAAAAAATGATCTGTGAACCGGATTAAGGCCCAATCTAGCCTTGGATGTACAGGGAGCAGAGGGGGGCAGTCACTGGCTGGCAGCAGAGCCATAGTTAGATGGAGTGATATAGAAGAATGACCCTGCGACTCTGTTTTTCTTTTGTCCTTCCCTTGTAATGGGGAAAGTTACTGGCAAGGGAGAAGGAGAATGCTTCATTTCTGAATAGAAATGCTTCTATTGTTATTGTGATGTAAAGAAAGCAAACATAATACAATGTATGTCAGTTCAGAGCCAGCAGCAGCAGAAAGTAGAACCTAGAGATATACCTTTCAATAAGAAAAGCTTGTTTTTGTCAAAGCAATCTCTTTTTCATCAGGAAATTATTTTATACCATGTAGATACCATGGCTCATGTACTCTTAAAAAACATTTATAAAAATATGAATATATACATAAAGTCTATTTGTTCCTGTAAGGAATCATGGTGGTGTTGTAGCTTATACTTTGAGCTGCTAAGTAGTTCTAACCCATCAGTCACTCCACAGGAGAAAGAGTTGGCTTTCTGCTCAGGTCAACTTCAGCCTCTGGAACAGTTCTACTCTGCCCTGTAGGGTCTTTATGAAATAGAGTTGACTCGTTAACAGAGAATTGGGTTTGCTCGCTTCTGTATTTTAACCATATCTCTTCTCTTGGCCTGATTGTTGTTGATAGGTCCTGTCAAGTAGGTGCCAACTCATTGACACAGCAGAAGGAAGCACCGCCCAGTGGTGGACCATCCTCACAATTGTCCCTGCTTTTGAAACTGTTGTGGCAGCCACTGTGTCAATCCCTCCTATAGAGGACCCTCCTTTTTCGGGGCCCCTGAACTTTTTGAAGTATGAAGAAGTCCTTCTCCAGGGACTGCTCTTTCCTGGTAACAGGTCCCAATTCTGTGAGACGCAGTGCGAACACCTTGGACTACTAACCACAAGGACAGGTGCATGAAACCAAGGGGGAAAGACAAGGCCCTCTCCTTCTGCACACAATTCAAGACTTTGAGACTTACAGGGAATTTCTGCCCTGTCCAGTGGTCACTGAGAGATGGAATGCACTTGATGGCAATGAGGTTTTTTAAATTTTATTTTGGGATTTTTACTTTAATCATGTAATTCTTTAAGAATGGGGAAACATTCAAAAGTTCAATGAGAAGTTCTTTTTTTTTTTTTCCTTTTCTCAATTCTTCAGTTCCTTTTTTCTGCAAATGTTTGGGAGGCTCCTTGTACACATTGGAAGATCAGGAGCTAGGAGCAGTATAAAATGATTTGGAGATTAAATCCCCCAAAGTAAAATCTCTCACTGCCATTGAGTAGATTCTGACCCATTCTGAACAACCTTATAGGACAGGGGAGTGTGTTTCCAAAAGGACAATGGAGGCAGAAATCCTTATCTTTCTCTCATGAAGTGGTTGGTTGGTTGCACAGCTTACCTTTTGGTTAGCAGCCTAAGGCAGAACCACCATGCCGCCAGGACTTTGAACCTTCAAATCAGAAGTGTTCAAGGAGGATGAGTTGGAGACTTTGTTATTTATTACTATGAACATTGTAAAAGCTTAAAAGTAGAATAAAAGATTACTTAGTAAAGTTTTATGATCCATAACAGATGCAACATAATTTAATTTTGCTTATAACTCCTTTATTGTATTTATTAAAATATAAAAATATTATTGAGAGACCCTACTGAGGAAAAAATGTAAATGCCAGGTGTTTTTCTAGAGTCTCCATAAATGGAGATATGCTACAGTATATTATTATTAAACAGCATGATACTGTACTATATTATATAATAGACTGTGTACTATATTTGCTTCTGTTACCTGCTAAGAGGTTGAATTGACTTGATGGCAGTGAGTTGGAGTTTTATTTTGGGATTTTTACTTGAATCTTATTACTCATTCAGTAATCAATGTTTATGAAGGAACTTTAAAATTTTCATGGTAACATTCTATTATTTTTCTGTTTCATTTCTATTCCATTTCCCAGGCAGGTAGGGTGAACCCCTGCATGTAGGGACAGCACACTGCTGCTCCTATGTTCTCCTCCATGTGCCTGCTCTGGCCCTGACACTATGGTTATGGAGAGGACTGTGTGATCCACTGAGTGTTCAGAAGTAGATCTCCCGATTTTCCCCTAATCCATCTTTACTCTGAAGTTCTAATGAGACTTGTATAACATCACAGTAGCACACCAGCCTCCACTGACTCTGGCATGCTGGGTGTGTGTGAAGGGCACTGGCTAAGAGTCATATCCTGGTCTCCCACTAGGTAGGCAAGAATTCTAAAACTGACCCCACACTGCTTGCATATGCTTTACAACTTAGGAATACACACTATGCATAACATAACTCACTACCATCAGGTTATTTCTGTCCTATAGTGACCCTATAGGACACAGTAGAACTGGCCCCAGTGGGTTTCCAAGGCTCACCTTTCTCTATCAGAGTGACTGGTAGATTTGAACTGCTAACCTTGGGCTTAGCTGTCCAACATATAACTCACTTTGTCACCAACGTTCCCTTTATGTAATATAGTATGTCACATATATGTGCTCTCTATATAGTATGTTACATTTTTCATAATATCTAATATACTATAGATCCCACACCCTGGAGATATAGTGTACTATATCTTGGACTGCTAACCCCAAGGTCAGCAGTTCAAACCAGTCAGCTTCTTTAAAGGAGAAAGACGAAGCTGTCTGCACACATAAAAATATAGAGCTATTTTTTTCTATTATGATATAATAAATTATTCTAGTACCTCTAACAACAATAAAAAGTAAGAATATGCTAACCCACTGCTATTGAGTTGATTTCATCCCATACAGAGCAGAAAGCATCTTTCTCCCTCAGAAGAGCTGGTGTGTTTAAATTACTGACTTGTGGTTAGCTTTCTGGTGCTTGCCCAACAATACTACTAGAGCACCTAAGATAATACAATTATCTTTATTAATTTTCAGGTTTGAGAATTCCTCTTATTGTCATAATGGTCAAGTCTGATATGTTGCTTTACTTCCCTTCAGTATTAGTTCTTTTTTGAATGGAGAATGATGCGGAGGTGACGGCAAAGTGAACAGATCTCATTTTTTTTGTCTTTCCAAGTCTTTATTTGGAAAATGAAAAGCACAGCTAATTTCATATAGCTACTCAATTCTTCCTTTTGAAAAGGATGATGGCAACATATGTACAAATGTGCTTTATCCAATGGATGTAGTGATTGTTATGAGTCGCCAGTAAAGTGATTCATTAAACAAAAAAACAAAGCAATGACTGGATTGCAGCTTGCAGTTGGACCACACTCACATAAGTTGCTTGAATTAGTCCGGGTAGACTAGAGAAACAAATTCATAAACATGCATATGGATATAAGGGGAAAGTTTATATACAAGAGGAAGGAACATTGAGAAAGCATCCCATCCCAGTCCAGTCCAAGATAATAAATCCAATATTAGCCCATATGTCTGATCCCAGTCTATAAAGTCTCCTGACTCACGAAGCACATACAGTGACACCAGGGCAGTCATAGGCCAGTAGGTGCAGAGTCTTGTGTGTCTTGTGGCATCCCGGCGCTGGCAGGGGTCTTCCTGTGGCTCCTTATTTCCAGGGCACAGGGTATCCATTGGCAATAGAAGCATCTCAGCGCTGGCAGGGGCCTTTCTGTGGATTCCCAAACATCTCAGCACTGGCAAGAGTCTCCACATGGCTTCTCCAGCCCCAGAGACCTGGTTCCATCAGGGTAAGCCCTTGGGACTTCTCCTCCAACTCGTCCAGTCTCTAGGAATCAGGATCTATCAGCTTGCTGTCATCTTGTCTTTTCAATAGTGTGTCTCCAAGGAACTGAGAACATATTTCATTTTTATTCCTACTTTGCTTTGTTTAAACATTACCCTCTCATGAGCTGCAGAGAGAACCCATCTTCACTGAGGAGTTGCCCTGCTGACATTCTGTCCATTCTTAATACTCCTTAAAAATGAGGGCATGTAAACATACCAAATGTCAAATTGCATACAAAATTTTGCTAAGTAGTCAAGAATAGAAGTATTATCTCTGAGTTCCTGTTTATTACATCACTGTTATGAGGATGATGCTATCTTTCTTACAGGAGTTTCCCATTAAAAGAAAAATAAATCAAAATTCCCAAAATGTAAACACTAAGATAATAAAACAAATATGAGACATTTTAATATAAATTGTACCAAAACCATAATTAAAAGGAGATACATATTTTTAATAGCTGATACGATAGTCCAGGGAGGAGACCTACATGGCTTAGCACACATTTGATATGAGAAAGCTCTGAGGCTTTGGTTCTTTAGAGTCACTCAGGGACAGCACATAATGTGCTGGAAATGTGATAAACACCATCCCAGGCACCTTCCAAACCTCTTGGGAGGTTATAGAGACTCATTAGACTCTGCTAATTGGAGCACATGCCCACAAAGTAGTGACTGGACATAATATGTCCAAAATAAACATAGGATGTTATACTGATCTTAAATCTAGAGTATTGTTCTGTTGCCTTTGAATCTATTTCAATTCATAGTGACCCTAGGTGTGCAGAGTGAAACATTTTCTTTGGTTTTCAGTGGTTAAGTTTCTACAAACTGAGGGGAGTTCAAATAACTCACCTGTCAGCAGGAAGTTAGGTACTTAGCCATTTTTACCCCCTTGGGACTCATAACTAACATTTGTGGGGTACTCGTTATGTCAGAGAAGCCATGCTGCACTTGTTATGCTGACCCACTTATTGTTTATACCTTATAACTGCTAAATGCATTGGGCACCAACTTTATTCTCTGACCTGTCCAAGCCACGGAGGATTAAAAATTTAGTTTTATGACTTAGAATCAATTCATAGAAAGAACAATCAAAGGAAACTGCCTGTTTTGTCCAGAAAGAAAACAGTTGAGAGCATAGTGGTGGCTATGATAAGGGCTGTGATGGATGCATCAAAGAGGATGTGGAGGACCCAGGGACACGTGTGTGAAAACAATGGGGAAGCAGATATTGGCCATGTCTGTAGTTTGCAGCTAACTACAAGGGCAGCAATTCAAAACCACCAGCTACTCTGGGAGAAAGATGAGGCTTTCTATTCTCATAAAAGGTTATAGACTCAGAAACCCACAGGGGCAGTTTTACTCAGTGGTGGGATTCAACGAGTTTGAACAAGTTCAGCAGAACCAATACCTACTTTTTTCGTGAGTTCAACTAACAGGTTGTTAAAATGTCACTGGTAATCACAGTTTTCTCCAAGGTGTGAAGCTGGGCAGACAATGTGGAAATTACAGATCTATATTCCTTACTCTTTTGAACATTCACTTCTCTTATTGTTCTTAAGTATCTTAAGTATTACCTGAAGGGATACTTTTTAAAATGTCTTTTTTTTTTTAATACTAAAAAGTGTCATTAGGTTAGCAAACCTGCAGTTAATGGATTTGATTATAACCACTGGTTGTGCCCTAATGTATAGGGTTGACATGAGGGTTGATATGACTCGGTAGCAGTTTGAGTTTGAGTTTGATATTAGAGAGGTGATTGGAGATTATTATGGGATGCCAGGAGAGGTATAAATTTATTTCATGTTTTGAGAGATGTGCAACAACTCAAAATTGGGATTGAATGGAGGCATGGGCTTAAGGAAATCATCTTTAACTGCTAAATTTTGCTGAAGGAACTCTGATGGTGCAGTGATTAGAAGCACCTGATGATAAAGATCAAAGATTGCAACCTTCAAGATGACTTACAACTCAAGGTAAAGAAAAGCAAAATCCTGGCAACTGGTAACATAAGAAATGGAGAAAAGTTTGAAGTTGTTAAGAATTTCCTCTTGTTTGGATTCACAATCAATGCCTAGGGAAACAGCGATCAAGATATCAAAAGACGTGTTACCTTGGATAAATCTGCTGCAAAATACCTCTTTATAGTACTGAAAAGCAAGGATGTCACTTTGAAGACTAAGGTGCGCCTGACCCAAACCATGGTTCTTTCATTTGCGTTGTATACATGTGAAAGGTAGGCATTGAATAAGGAAGACCAAAGACGAATTGATGCATTTGTATTGTGGTGCAGGAGAAGAATATTGAAAGTATCACAGACAGCCAAGGAGCAAACAAATCTTTTGGAAGAAGTAAGGTTAGTGTTCCTTAGAGACAAGGATGATGATAAAACTTTATCCTGTGTGCTTTGGACATATTGACAGGGGAGAACAGTTCCTGGAGGAGGAAATCTTGCCTCGTAAAGTGGAAGGGCTGTGGCAAAGAGAAAGACCCTTGACAAGATGGAATGACATAGTGGTTCAGGTTCCAGAGTCATTGGGAGGATGGTACAGGAATGTGTCATATTTCATTCTGCTGTGCAGTTAATATGAGTTAGAACTGACTCAATTCAACTAACAACAGGAACAACATAGATCTCAAAAAAAATTTACTTAACATACATGCATTTATGGTCACAGTCATGGAACCCTGATGGAACACTAGGTTAAGCATGGGCTAGTAATAACAGCAGCCATTTAGCTAAAGAAAGTTGAAGTTGTCTACACCTCCAGACAGCTAAAGTCTCAGACATTCCATTGGCAATTCTACTCTACCTTGTAAACTACTGTGTCATGCCATATATACTCTAGTATAAGCCAAGTTTTACAGTACATTTTCAATGCAGTTTGTGTGGTAGAGTTAGGTGCCTCAGCAGATATTCGTGCCAACTTCTACTTGAGTATATATAGTAGTTGACTTGATGGCTGTGAAGTTTATTTACATACATGAAGGGATACCAAAAAACTCCCAAAAAACAAAAACAGAATTTCACTGCACAGAGTGGAACTTTTGTAGTACACATTTTCCCCCACTAGGTGAACAACAAGCATCTCTCAGTTAGTGCACCCAGTGGTATAACCTGGGAAAGTTCTCTGGTCACAGAGGTTTTCTACTGTACTTTTAAAATTGATTTACTTTGAATAATAGATTAGAAGAAATCAATTTTCAAGTGTCTGCTAAGATCTAAGGGATAGTATTTTAGCCAATATGGTACATGAACTGCACCCCCTAAAGATTTTTATTTTTCTAGAGAAAGAGACGAATACAAACCTTGAATGTGAAAGTCTCCACACTTCCAGCCCCCTGTGTAATTTTCATTGAAAAAGGAAAAATCCTGGTCCAACAGAGGAGAATTTGCTCTAAATAATTTGAATAAAAAATCATTGTGAAGGGACTATTTTCAGAGGCCTAGATGTAGCTAAGAGGACAAATGCTTATTATGTTTTAGGGTACAAAGGAAACTCCAAAATATCAAGAATTGTAATAATATAATTTAAGCAGAAAATGACTAAGTCTTAAAAAGACAAGATATATCATCCAGATGGAGACAATTAGCATGACGTCATTATGGCATCCAAGGGTTTCCAGATACTTGGCCACGTAAAGAGGGCATGGGAGGGCAAAGGAAACTGTCACCGAAGCATGACTGGTGGCAGATCAAGACATCATAGTTACAGATGGGGCTGCAGGAGGAGGAACAGTACCACGATTAAGAGTTTACAAGAGTGACCTTCTGACCAAGGCAATCAGGGCATGATTCATGACCATGCAACCCGAAGACCAGAGACACCTTGTAGTAAAGTGTGATGCACGGTGCACTGTGATGCACAAGGTTAGTAGTTTGAAACCAATAGCTGCTCTATGGGAGGAAAAGGATTTATAGTCTTGGAAGCCCACGGAGCAAATGGCAGTGAGATTGGTTTTTTTGGTTTTATTAAAGACATGTCATGCAAGGCGCTGAAGGAAACTGCCCCTTCTGGGGCTGATTAGGGGATTAGAGGCAATACACCCACCAATGCTCTCTGCCTGAGGGAAAAGTGCTCACATTCTGGCTAATGGTCTGAAAGAACTCAGTGGAAGCTTAATCCATGTGGGGGCTTAATCCCTGTGGGGACTCAGCAAATTGATTTTGAGTTTTCACTATTATTTGTAGCTTTCTGCAAAACAGAGCCCTGGTGGTGTAGTGGTTAAATGTTGGTCTGTGAGCCACAAGGCCAGCAGTTAGAAACCACCAGCCCATTTATAAGAAAAAGAAACCAGCAGCCCATCTATGGGGCTTTCTACTCCCATCAAGAGTGATAGTCTCAGAACCCCACAGAGGCAATTATACCCAATGCTATAGGGTGTCCCTAAACTGGCAGCTACTCAATGCCAATGAGTTTTGTTTTTATGAGTTTCTGAGCCAGGTGGCTCAGAATTTAAACTCTAATTCAATTAATAAATCATAGGCCCAAAATTTAGCAACAGCTGGAAGCCATTAATTATCACCCAAAGACTGAAAGTACATGAGGAACTCAAGTCTTCCAGATTCCAGTGAAAAAGAGAACCGTAATTAGAGGTTCCCAGTGGAGATTATAGTCATGGAACCAGGTGGCTACTGCCAGAGATCCTGGTTCAGCTTTTTGTGACAAATAAAGATAGAGAGAAGGCCCAGATGAGTGCTGGGCATGGGGCAAAGGAAGCATCCTCAGTCAGTTCATTTTCAAATCTGGACTTCTTGACTGAAAAGACTAATAGTCTTGTGATTGCATTCCTGGTGATTGATTTCATTTCAAACGTTGTTTAATTTCA
The DNA here is from genome assembly GCA_004026705.1 of Nesogale talazaci. Lineage (NCBI taxonomy): Eukaryota > Metazoa > Chordata > Mammalia > Afrosoricida > Tenrecidae > Nesogale > Nesogale talazaci. Next base: position 55,670 of record PVJH01011270.1, on the reverse strand, counting down.
TTAATGATTTCTTCACATCCTGAAAAGTATATGTAATTTTTCCTTCTAAAAAATTACTTCAGGGGATGTCGGGAAATTCTTTAAGCACTGCCACCCCACTTACCAGGATTGCTGGTACGTCCATTTATTTTGGAAAGCTTTGCTGAAGAAAAAGAGAGACGTGGCTATAGATGCTTGAAGGAATGCTGCCTGTAGTCAGTGGTGGCCATAAACACATGGCCTTCACCAACTATTTGGAGTCTGGTTCAACTATGTCTTTCAACTGCAGTTAACTCTGTCATTATATATTCTTGTTGCGGTTTCTCTGGGGAAATCTGTATTCAGAGCCAAAGTATGTTAGTAAAATATTATGGGTAGAGAAATGAAAAATAAAAAGACAAAGTTGACAAACTGCATGGCAGAAAACCTGGTACAGAGTTATGGATGAGAAAAAAGGAACTTTTTCTGTCTCATTGAGAAATCACCATAGCTGTTATCATTAATATTTAAAGGGCTCAATTTTATAGGGAACTCTCCTTGCAACAAAGTACTTGGAAAATAATAAATTCAGACATAAATGCGTTTTGTTTTAAGGCACAAAAGCATAATGTGAATGAATTGATTTTCTCAGTTCTTTACTTGGTTGGTATAGATAATCTTCTTTTAAGGAATACTCGCCACCCCTCCAATAGTATAAATGCTATACTTATTGCCAAAAATTCAAAAGAACTTTGAAGCATAAAATAAAATAAAAATTACCTGGGACCCTTCTATTTGGAACTAATTGAATAAATATAATAGTCATTTATTTTTTTCTTTCTCATTACATTCTCTTAATATTCTAATATATGCTTAAAATGAAATTGGCACTGTGATTCTCTAATAGTTGAAATTACTTCCCAGACATTTAATACCAATTTTTATTTCTCTCAACATTAGAGTGTTTATTCTTGTAAATACTTAAAAAAATTTTGTTAAGCTTATAAGTTTTTGAAAAGGTTATGATTGAACTTTATATTTATTGGCCATTTTTTCTTTCAAATTATTTATCCCATGTCTTTTGACTTTTTTCCTGGGAGAGAAGTTGTGTTTTTTCATCTGATTTATAAGAATTTTTTATATTGAAAAATTTTGTTTAAAAATGATATCTTTCTTGTTAGAAGAGTTGGGATTCAATAGTCACCCTTATTAATTAATGAAGGTGATGTTTGTTTTTTCAGGGTGATAAATTTCTTTTTTACCTGTTTTATATTAGGCACTTTAAGATTTTGTGAAAATTGCTAACTTTCTTGATATCAATAGCAAACTTAAAGCACATTATTTACACATAATCAACCAATCCATACTTTTGGTACTTGTTAAGTAGAACATATAAGTCTTTCTTATGAGACTGCAGAAAAAGTTGAGAACCATGGATAATTTTAATGCCGGGCTTGGGACAGTCAGCTATTTGGGGGCGGAGGGGCACTGAATTCCATAGAGTTTTACTGTTTCCTAGATACAGTCTTAATTGTGCTTCAAATGTCCTCAAGCTTTCTTACATTTTTTTTTCTCTTAGCAGTTTGGACAAATCACAAAAAATGATTGTGTTCTATATGACCTAGATGAGTTTTCATTCACACAACTTTCTTAATCTAATGTTAATGGATACTTATTCTATAATGGCAACTCGCAATCATGTGCTAAGATTTTAAAGAAATAAGTCCAGCTGTTGTGAAGGGAAGCAAATTACCCTAGCCACAGATAAACCCTCTTTGGGTTTAGGCCATGGGCAATATGTCAGGAACCTGTCCTGCATTGCAAATAGTAATGTCCCTTTGAGAGAGAATGAAGATGAGACACTTATGTCTCCTGGAAATTCTTGCATAAACTGGCTGTTACCTTAGTTTCTAGGGATGTTTTATCCATCCACCATCCTCCTTACCCACTCCTTAATAAACAGACAGCATTTTCTAAAACAAAACAAAAAAAACCGAGCATACTGCCATTGTTTCTGTTTATAGCAGCCCAATAGGACAGAGAAATGCTTCTATGGGTTTCCAAGATTGTAATCTTTATTGGAGTAGGAAGTCTCATCTTTCTCTTGAGCAGTGGCTGGTGGGTTAGAATTGCTAACCTTGCAGAAAGTAGTCCAACCCTATCCCCATGTTTCCTTTTTTTTTTTTTTTTTAAAGAAAACATTCCAAAGGGCATTTCTTTGGCTTCTTTACCTTTGCATTCTCTTTCTTTTTCAGAGTCCATGCAGCATTGTTTTATCACCTGGTGTGAGTTGGGTTTAATTGTGAAACTTCTCCTTTACAATAATGTAGCATGGACCTTGTCTTCTTTAGAATTATTATTAACACAACTAGAGATTCCACATTCCCTGCTGACTTTTAATTGTCTTTCCTTCCCAGAATCTTCTTCCTATTTCTGGAATACATGAATTAACAACTGGTGCCAGAAAGCTGCAAGAACTTCATAGAGTTAGACTTTCTATGTTTAGCTTTCTTTTTCTCCCCTCCAGGTCGCAAGGTCAGCTTTCTCTTGTAATTTGTGCTGTTTCTGCTCCCCTACCTGACCAGCAACCCTGCAGTTACTCATGGAGTTTGTGCCTTGCATAAGACCGAGTGTTTATAAGATAAGATAGTCCACTCTTTTCCAAGTCTCACTCTCCTTAAGTATATCTGCCCATTCGTATTTCATCTGGCATTCCTTGGTTTTGTTTTACACTTTGTTAGCATTTCCTACTTCTTCTCTCAGATTATTCCTAGGTTTTTGCTGAGTCCCCATACCTGATTAAATAGACAGCTTTGATAAGGCACAAAGGAATGTTAACACAGATGAGGCACACGTCCAATTTCCCATTCCCTCTTGTGCTTTAATTTCCTCATAAAGTTGAAAGGTCGGAAAAGAATAGTTATTTTAGCATAGCATCAAGTAGTTCGAGTTCTTTCAGTACTGATCATGTTGAAAGCCCTGGTAGTCCGTCAATTAAAGTTCATATTTATCTTCCAATGAAGTTGGAGTTTTCTCAAGCTGGTATTTCTTTTCTAGCCAGTGGATTCAGGGCCTGGCGCCTTATGGCACAGTGCTAGGCTCCAGCCATCAGGTCGACAGTAGAAACCCCCCAGGGGCTCTGAGGGAGGAAGATAGGGCTCTCTAGTCCTGGACAAGAGCAATAGCCTTGGAACCCACCTGTCAGTCCCCTCCTGTCCTATGGGGCTGGTGAGTTGGAGTTGGCTCAATGGCAGTGAGTGAAGTGCTCCCTCCTGGAGGTGGTCGCAGCTCTGGAAGAATATATCACAGCTTCTCTTCCCTTCGTGGTCTGGGTACTCCATCTCCAGTCACTGCACCTAACAACAACATGGAAAGCTTGTGCTCTGAAAACAATGTCTTTATCCATCCCCTCACCAAAACCTGCTCTGTTCTTTTCATCTCACTCATTTGATTAGAATTCTTGTTGTCAGAGTATTCCTTGAAAGAATTTGGAATCCATAAACTATAAAATAAGCTAGCAGTACATGGCCTTCTTGTCATCCTGTTTCATTCTTTGAAAAGTATTTTCAGTCAGATTTAATGAATTCACTCAGGCTTGCTCTGTGTTTCAATAAAGTACATCTTTTCATAAGTGAGAGAGATTGGAAAGTTTTTGGACCTGTGTAAAGTTTTGATGAGGCCATCGCACGACACTGGTTTCACAGGAAAATATGGCTTGTGCCATTGACCATGAGTTGAGTTCATGTATGCCCTTCTTCGTTTGCCAATCCAGAGGGAAAAATGATCAAATAGTAGATCGATTGGATGGCATGTAATTTTCAGCTGTGACATGGCTCCAACTAGGGTTTGAAGTATAACTCCATCTCCATGTGGGCTGTCAACACATTTGGTTCATGGCTTAAAACACATTATTCAGGAAGTGCCAGTGGGGTGATATGTGCTCTTAGTCCACTTTGATATGAAATCACACGTTCCTACTGTGTGCAAAGCAAAAGGAAAGCCTAGGCCAGACATCTCAGAAGCCCCTTGTAGATGGTAGCTCTCTCCCCAAGGCTCAGAGTTGGGGTTCTTCCATCAAGCATAGAAGATGGCAATTTTAGTTACTCTGGTGCTTACCTCTGCAGCTCAGGGTTCTGAGCATTTTTAAAGTATGCTATTTTTGGTGAATTGCTTATGAGATAATAGATTAGAAAGGAAAGTTATTTATCAGGGTAGCTTGATGTAAGAACCATATTGCAGTGTTTTATGCCAATAGAATTTGAATTTATAAAAAAGCATAAAAATGGTTTAACTAACAGCCCACAAGAAACTGTCTTCCAGAGATCAGAAGCTTTGAAGATGACAGAACTTGCATGTGGCTAACTGGGGAGTAAGCGTTCATTATGGTGGGGGGGGGGTAAGTTGGGATTCAATACTGCATATTGAATTGCTATGGAATTCACATATTTTATCACAATATGAAGGGAATAGATAGCTGGTTGCAAAAAATCAACATCATTATGAAGTGTTAGTATACACTGTGTGATATTTGCTCGCTTTTCCTAGTCTTTCTCTGTGTGATTTCAGTCAAGCATTCCTTTGAACTTGTCTTGCTTCTTCTGATACTTCCATTATAAGAATATTTGCTTTTTGACAAAACTCTAAATGTAGGATTTTTACTATTTCTCCAAGGTCTTCAGGGGATTTCAGAGGTAGATAGAAATGAACTGATATTCCTGGGTCAAGGTCCCTAGCTAATGTCCATCTTGTTTACACAGTTCTAAATCTCTTCAAAGAAGACAAAACAGAAAGCAAAAAACTGTAACACAAAACCTCGAAGCAAAAGTGAAAATAGCTCAGAATTAGCAGACGGTGAATTCCGTTCATTGTTTGTTTTTTTTTCTTAAGGATCTACGTCCAGTTTGACAGCTTCAGTTATGTACATTAAATGTACTGAAGCCATTTGGATGGCAGGCCATGAGATGGACCTGCTTCCCTTCTCTCCCTTCCAGTCCCCCAAGAAAGTATGACTCTAAGACAATGATTTTCATTAGGGGATGAGGGAAAGCAACTCTGGTACAATGGTTAAGCATTTGGCTACTAAATGAAATGTAATGTTGGGGCATACATACCCCTGTAACCATGCTAAAGAAAAATCTCTGCTTCAGGGCATTCCCATCCCCACCAATGCAGTCAAGTTGATTTTGCTGCACCATTTACCAGACTACAAATCTTTATGGGAGCAGGCAGCCTCCACTTCTCCCATGGAGCAGCTGGTCGGATTGTATTGCCAACCTTTTAACTAACAGTCCAAAGCCAAATGCACAGCTCCACTAGGGTCCAAGCCTAGAAAATTTTATGGTGCAGTTCTAGTCTTCCACATGTAATTGCTATGAGTTGAGAATCCGCTCAGTAACATCTAACAACATGGGTGGAAGGAATGTGGTGTTGTGGATCAGAAGAGTAGTGTTAGTGGTTCTCTTTTGTCTCTATGTTTGCAAAACAGCATACTGAGACTGGAAGGATTCCCATAAGTTTTTAGGTTGAATCCTTTTCCTCAGCTTTCAATCACGTGGAGCGGAAATAGGCAGAAATCTATTCTTTGCAAAACGTTATGACTTAAGTTCATTGTGTGTAACTATGACATTACTTTCTATAGCATAATAAATACCACAGAATGGCTGACATGAGCATTTCCTCTGGATTCTGCTGAGGGATTGAAGTGGAATGGGAATGTGGTTTAGGTTTAAGTAGAAAAGGAAAAGGCAGTAAAATATTAACTAATATCTCCAGGAATGGAAACATTTCCAAGGATGGAAAACTGGAAAGTTGAAGCTGGAATGTCAAGAGGTAATATTTTAAAACTATCACTGAACTTCACTTATGTTCATATAAATGTCCCACCCATTTCAAAATGTATTTTTATTGCAAATACAGTTTTTAGCAGGTGTTCTTATGACAGCATGTACTGCCTTATCAAATCCTTATGGATTTTCATATGAAAATTTTGAAACTTTGTTCAAAGGTTCAACTTTGTTAAAGCCATTTTTTTCTTAAAGGCTCAGCTCTCCACCCCCCCCCCCCTAGAATTTCTTTTCTTTTACAATATCCCACATCTAAAATGACCACTCATACCCATGTCTACACAAGTTGATACTAAGTGGTGAAAGATTGATTATTCCCGATCTTCCTCTCTTCCTGAGAATGATAGCAGAAAGATGTGAGCAGCAGTATAGCACCCAAACTCTAAGCAAACTCACTAGTGTTGAGTCCATTTTGACTCTTCCAGACCCCAGTATCTAAACTCAAACCCATGGGTGAATATTGGATTTCAGTTGCTGGAGAATCAATTTGAACTTTTCCCAACCCCTTGTGGGTCAGAGTAGAAATATGTTCCATCGATTTGTCAATGGCCTATTTTTCCAAAGTAGCTTTTCTTATGAGATGCCTCTGGGTGGACTTGAACTGCCAGTCTTTCTGATAGCAGCTGACCATGTTAACCATTTTTGCTACCCAAGGAAATCAGAATAGCTGATATGGTTGCTGTTAGGTGCTATCCAGTGAGTTCCAATTCATAATGACACTATGTACAACAGAGCAACATTGCTCAGTTTCAACATCCTCACAACTGTGACATTTGGACTCTTTGTTGCAGCCACTGTGTCAATTCTTCTTGTCAAATGTTTCCTCTTTTTCACTGTCTTCTTCTTTACCAAACATGATATCCTTTTCCAGCGCCTTGTCTCCCAAACTACATGAGACACAGTCTCGTCATCCTCACTTGTTAGGCGCATTCTGCCTTGACATCTTCTAAGGCAATTTCTTTGGTGGTCCCTGGTGCTTTTAGTCCTCTTGACCAGCACCATACTACCAAAGCCTTAATGCTTTTCTGGTCTTTGGTATTCAGTGTCCAACGTCCACCTTCAAAGAGGTGATTGAGATGCCAGGGCTTGGGTCAGGTTCCTCCATGCTTCCATATATATTGCTATGAATCCAAGCAAGAGGAAATCCTCCACAATTTCAATCTTTTCTCCATTTATCATGATGTTACTCTGTTGGTACAATTGTGAAAATTTTTGTTTTCTTTACATTGAATTATATAATCTCTACTGAAGGCTGAAATCCTTGATTTCTATCAGCACACGCTCCATGTCTGCCCAACTTTCAGCAGGCAAGGTTGTGTCATCAGCATATTGTAGATTGTTAGTAAGTCTTCCTTTAATCCTGATAGCATGTACTTCTTCATCTAATCCACTTTCTCTGATTATTTGCTCAGCATAAAGTTTGAATATGTATGGTGAAAGGATATAACCCTGATTTTAAACCACACACTCTTTCCTTGCTCTGTTCAAATGAGTGTCCTGTGGTCGGTGTTCTGCATGAGTCTTCTTTAATTCCCATTCCTCTCATTGCTGACCACAGTTTGCTACGATCCACATTGGAAACTGCTCTCTGATGATTTTCTGTATGTCTACTGAAGTATTGAGATTAGATTATTTGAAATTAGACTGTACATACAGGCTACACCGTCACCTTGGATATGCCATTTTGACTCTGCTCATAGGCTTCTATCACTTTTCCTCTGTAATTAGCCATTTTTAGAAACATAGGAATCATTAGTCCATTCAACAATGGTTTATTGAGCAAATACCATTTGTTTGGGACTATTATAGTTTCCAAAACATGTATGACAGGATATTTGAGGGTTGATTCCAATGTAAACAGTATTATTTTGCAACAATTTTGCTTGAAATTCTCCTACACAGATTGGAAATAGGGGGATATGTAATTCTCCTAATTTTTGCCATATTTCAACATTCTTCATAACTAACTTTCTTGTGTTATTCCTATTAATATGACTATACCTATTAATATGAATATAACTTGAACTTTTCTTTGTCAAGTATTTTCAGGATGAGTGTGAATGAAACCTAGTCCTTTGTGGGATCACATGACCAAATACTAACTGCAAGTTTTAACACTCAGGGAAGCAGAGTAATAAGACCAAATTAACCTCGCCTCGAAATAAGAGTATATATCCTGTTATATCTTCTAAGCAATGCTTGCAGAGGCAATGAATAATATAATGCCATTAGCCATCTTAGCAGAATATCATGCTTATTTTTCTCTGCCCCAAGAAACTTGATTATTTACATAGGGAGCATTTTCCAAACAAGCCCCAATTCAAGTCCAGAACAGTTTAATGGTATGTGTTGGTGTCTCTGTATGAGTGTATTTTGTGTTTATATGTGTCCATTAAGGATTTATGTTTTCCATCACTAGATGGTGCTCTTTCACTTAAAATCAGAGAACATTAAGTTGAGGCTTTTTTGTTTCTTGTTTTGCTTTTTGTTTTGTGCTTATTGTTCTGTTGATGCAAGGAATGGTGGAAATCAGGATCTTTGTTAAATTACCTCTAAGATTCACCACTCCTCTAGGGATTCATAGTGCTGATGTGCTTACCCAGCCCATAAAATAATCACTTTTTAAATGATCATTCCACTCAAAATACTTAGTTTCTTTAATGATAAGTCTAATATTGTGTTCTATAGAAGCATTCTATGTCATATTTACTTGATTCATTTAAGGAAGGAACAGAATTTGTAATGTGGTTTAATCTGTTGTCCTTTACACATACTTGATTTAAGAATCATTTGGAGAAACTTATAAAATGCTAATTCTCCCCAAACAAAAGCAAACAAAAAATAATTGTGCCATCGAGTCAATTCTGGTTCCTGTTGACATTCTAGAACAAAGTACAACTGCTCAGGAGGGGTTCTGGGAATGTGAATCTCTCTGAGGACAGACTGGTTCATTTCTCCAGCACAGTCACTTGTGGGTTTCAGCTCTCAGTCTTTTAGTTAGCAGCTTGCTACTTAAGTCATTACTCCATCAAGCCTCCTTCCTTGAGTCCCAGGACATTGTATTTTATCTTGTTTTACAAATGAGCTGTGTTAGCAGGCCATGTTTTGAGTAACACTGACTTCTAAACACGCAGTAAAGCTGGAACAGAAATGTTGAATGTAGACAGTGCTTATGTAAATATCGCCTTCGGGAGTTATGATGAACATGATACAGTATATTGATGAAGTTTTTTGTTGTTTACCTAATTGTGGCAGAAGTTGGCTAGTGCCTTAAAGAGACAAGATGCTCCCTGTGAGGACATGCTAGGGAGAAAGCAATGATTGTGAGCAGGATATGTTCTCCCAGCTTATAGTGTTTGGAAATGCCTTTTGCCTGCTTTTAGGCCCTGTACTTTATAATACCAGAGTATGAACCTATCAGTCAATCTTAGAGCCTTTGATCTTCCCAAGCCTCCAGAGCCAGGGACACTGTCGGAGGCGAGAGTGGAAGAGTTAGAGAACAATGTGCGGCAAAGGGCCTACGGCCAAGAGCAAGCCCTGGGAGAGACAGCCTGAAGGGAGGGTCAGGGCTGGGAAGATGGCAGCCGCAGCAGCTGCGATGCACTCCTGAACTGTTGTTCACCATGACTTCGCCATCTGAACTGTAGGAAAGAGTAGTTTTCAGAAATCAATTCCTTCTCACTCTCCTCCATCATCTCCACGCCCTTTTCCTTTCTCTACCTGTCTTTTCCCTTCTTCTTCCAACCTCCTTCTTTTTCTCTCTTTTTTTTTAATCACCCAATTACAACGTAGGGATATGATTTATAGTTTTCCATCTAAGCCTGGACTTCAAGATGAAGAGATCACCGTGGTGGTCAGGTGTGTCAGGTGGTTCCAAATACTTGTCTATGAAAGTGGAGGACTTTGGAAAGTTACAGGACTTTGGAAAGTTACAGGACTAAAGCAGAACTGCATCTGAATTCTGAGAGGCACAGCACTAAATATTGACAAATTCTGGGGAGCCCTGTTGGCATAATAAGTTACATGGTGGGGTGATATATGCAAGGTCAACAGTTCAAAGTCACCATTTACTCTGTGGGATGAAGATGAGGCTTTCTAATCCCACACAGATTTAGGGTTTCAGCAACCTCTGGGGACTGCTTTGCTCTGTCCTGTATGGCCACTGTGTTAGTCCGAGTAGACTAGAGAAACAAAATCATAGACATGCATATGGATATAAGGGTACGGTTTATATACAAGAGGAATAGGACATTAAGAAAGCATCTCAACTCAGTCAAGTTCAAAGTCATAAGTCCGATACCAGTCTATAATGTCTCCTTCCAACTCAGAAGTCACAGACCAGTGGGTACAGAGTCCTGGCGCTGGCAGGGGTCCCCTCATGGCTCCTCATTTCCAGGGCTCAGGGTCCACCAACAGTATCCAGTGGTGGTAGAGGCAACTCAGCACTGGCAGGGGTCTCCACGTGGCTCCTCCAGCTTCAGAGGTCTGTTTCCATCAGGGCAAGACTGTGTGGCTTCTCCTCCGGCTCCTACAGCTCTTCGGACACTGCCATCTTGCCTTGTCCGTAGTTCGTTGTCGGTGAGACTAACTCCCAACAACTGGGGAGATAGGTGCTCATCTCCATGAGGGAAATATTGTGAGATTTCCCAGAAGTCTCAGGAGTATGCCATGTCCACACGGAGGCCTCATTGGCTACTCAATAGCTATCTCCAGATTAGCAGACTAGACTCCACCCCTATATCTCAATCATGAAATTAACATTAGCACACGACTGCCACAGCTACCATGAGGAATCACCTTGATGGCAGGGGTTTTTTTGGCTGGTTTCTTTTCTTGTTTTAAGTCATAGATCAGATAGTTACCACTTAGTACATTTTAAGCATTCTATAAACGTGGAGATTAGTATTTAGTATTTCTAAATACTAGTAATATTTATCTTTGTTATTCTGCTTTATGACGAATATGTGTAGATCATTCTAAAGATCGTCTGTGGCATTGGGGCTGTGCATTGAACTGCTAACCACAAAGCTGGCAGCTGAAACCTACCAGCAGCTCCTCTGGAGAAAAATGAGGTACTCTATGCCCCTTGAGATATACAATCTTGGAAATCCTGGCAAACCCTCTGTAGGGGCTCTGTGAGTGAGAATAGACTATGGGCAGGCAGTTTGTAGACCTTTGTGTGTCTCCAGAAGGGCCATAGCCCGCATCAGACTAGCACATGGATTCCGGGGGCAATCTGGAAACCCTAGAAAGAGAGTCAGAAAACTGCACTGGCACCTTATGGCCTCAGCCCTGTATGTCTCTCCCCCAGGAAGATTCAATCTTAGCCAGCTATCTCACCCTCTTGAAGCCTTTTCTCAGACTCCTCACTTTCTCTCTTAGGCCAAACCTCACCAAACCCAGGACTCAGGACTCCTGATATTTCTTCGTTTTAAAAATTGCATTGAAATTCTAAAATACTAGATTATTTTTCATTTGATTCACATGCTTGTGCATTTCATTTCTGTAAGCACACAAGGGACTTTTGTCTGGTTTCTTCCCTTACCACTACCTGGAACAGTACCTGGGTCCCAGAATAAATACTCAGGAAATAAACGTTGAATGAAGAAATTCCCTTCCTTATGAAATTTAACTTAAGTGATGAACAATGGCTGTATCATAGATTAATCACTCAACACTATACTGAATAAATGCTAAATAAATGTTCCTAAGAGTAAACAATAGCCCCCTCCAGCAACATATTAGCCTGTAATCTAAATGAAATTAAATCACCCTATGATTTAAATACGGATCCAGAGTTGTGTGGTATTGAAGTATAATGACCAAACCTGGGAGTGGCTTTTGCGACAAGTTACCAACACTTTCTTTGCTTCCCTTACTACTAAGACTGTGGTGTAGTTGCAATTAATTAACCTTAGAAAAGTGCCCAAAGCATTCATTTAGTAAGTGGAATTTATCCAGGCTTCATTTGTTTTTTAAAAATTATATGAGATAAAAATTATTTAAAAAGTAATCTAAGGTAAGTGGTTTTAGCCAGTCTTCAGAAGGGAGAAAAGCTACACATGTATGCACAATTTGGATATTTTGCCATCTTTTTGTTTGACTGCAATGATAATGTGCCTAGAATGAATCAACTCTTGGGTTGCCTAATCCTGTTTCTCATATGATAACATAAGCTTATCTGCAAAGAGTTTGGGAGTTTCATGTCATGGCTTTGCTTCTGGTTTCTTACAGATCCCCATATTAAGGTTTCTGGAAAGAAAGAAGATGTTAAAGAAGCCAAGGAAATGATCATGTCTGTCTTAGACACAAAAGTAAGTGCATGTAAGGACTTTGAGATGTTAGAACCATGTCTCTTGCAAGGGCGGCTTCGTGCTGTTTTCAAAGAACTTTATGGAGAAGAAGAACCAGGATTAAGTAATGGTTTTTGAAGCACAGTATGTGTGATTCTGCAATGGATATAAAGTTCTGCTTAAAATTTTAATAGTTTCTCACCTTCTGGGTAAGTGAACATGTATGATTGCGTGTGTATGTGTGTGTGTGTATAGATATATGTGTATGTATATACACACACATGCACATGCAGACTTCAGAAATAAACTTGGCAGTTTTAACAATATTGGAAAAGTAATGGAAGAAACATGATGTCACATCCACTTTCAAGATTAGTTCCAGGTAAGGATGAAGAGATTGCAAGATTTAACATATCTGCCTTGATAAGGCCAGTAGAAAGCAAGAATGATCTTCTATGTGGTTGTGTGTACACGGTATATATGTGCATCTCTGTGTGTGACATGGCATGAAATTAAATGCTTGCATCCCTCTCCACATGAAAACCCAATTTTTCCAATCTATTTCAATTCATACTGACCTAAATAGGATTTCCAAGACTTAGAGATGTCAAATTGGGTAATTTTAGATGACTTATTTCCTATACTCATCTAAAGCAGCAGTGGGCTCAAGCATGCTAGCAATTGTGAGGGCGGTGTGGAGTCCAGGTATCTGGGGGTCCATTGCCTGTAGGATTACCATAAACTGGAATCAGCTAGAGGGCACGTAACAACAGCAAAGCAATTGTTATGAGCCAGACATTTTGCCGAGCACTTGATATTTTATGAATATTGATTTGTTTACTCCTTATAGCCAACTCAGCACAGAGGTATTAATTTGCTCAGGTCCAGAGCTGATCACAAAATAATGTGAAATTTAAAGTCAGGTTTTCTGACCTATAACCACCATGTTACGCTGCCTGATATTTCATTATTGTGATTATGGATATCTTTTGCTTTCTTTTTGTTTTCACTTCTAATAATTATATACCTTTTAATTATTAAATATTTTAAAACTATCTTCTTTCCTATTCCCCTCCAAAGAAAGGCTATATCTTGTCCAGTATGTCAAAGGGTAAATGAAAAGAAGTAAGCTTGAACATCAAAATATGTAATGGGGAGAAGTTTGAAATCCAAGAATTGAGAAAGGGGAAAGCTACAGGAAGTTTCAACATCTTGTTGCATTTTCACTTTCTGAAGTTACTGTCTGTGTTAGTCTGGGTAGACTAGAGAAACATACATAGACATACATCTGTGTATAACAAAGAGATATTCAAGAACAATTGAACTCTGAAAAAACATCCCAGCCCAGTTTAGATCAAGTCCATAAGCCCGATATTCGCCCATTATGTCCGAAAGCAATTTACAAGGCTGAGTAAACCCTTTTCAGACTCACAAAACACATGCTATGATGCTAGATATAAGAAGATCGCAGGCCAGTGGGTAGAAAGTTTTTGGATCCAGTGGCTTAGGAAACATTTCAGCACTGGCAGAGTGTTTCTGCATGGCTTTTCCAGCACCCAGGGGTGCATCAGAGTGGGTCCTTGTATCTTGTCAGCTGCTATGTCTCCCAGGGTGTCAGCAAAGAGTCTTTCACCTCTATGGAGGCAGTACCAGATTTCCCAGAATTCTCAGGAGAAGGCCATGCCCACACATTGGCTGTGACCCGATTGACAGACTAGCATCCACCCCTACACTCTTAACCCTCAAATTGACAAATGATTATGTATCTACCACACTGTCTAAAGACTGTTCGTTTCCAGTACCATCCTTATTTATCAGAAGAGATCTCATATCAGTCTTTAACATTTTTATAATGCAAAATTCCCCACAGTTAAGCACATGGATTCCAAGATGAATTTGTATTCCTCATGTTGGCTTATTGTGACTCATCTTACATTTGTCTTGGTTACTAATTAAGGCAGTTTCACTACAAGAGACTGTTTTGAGACCTCTTCGTCACTCTTCTATAGATCCATGTTGTCAAGTTTAACACAAAATAACATAGACCGTGAGAAGGCAACACTTGTAAATTCTTCCCTATTCACAGTTTAGAATTTTATTTTTGTTTTTCTATTAATTTATAGCATGAACACATTTTCAGTCTTGCCATTTTTAGGTTTTCTTATTTCAAGTATAATGTTTGTTAAAAAGAAAATGAGTGAAAAAAAACAAAAATAATAAAAATAAAAAAGCTGAGCCCCGGTGCATAGTGGTTGTGCATGGGACTGCAGTCCACTGGGATGGAGGCTCAATTCCATCTCATGGAGCAAAGGCTGGGCCTCCTACTCCCACCACCTGAGGGCAGTGATGCCCAAAAAACTAAAAAAGAAAGAAAGAAAGAAAATGAGAAAACGAGTGATTTGTTTGTAATTGTAGCTAACTTTCAGACCTAATTCCCCTCTACCTACCCCACCCCACTCACAAATTATCCTGGTAAACAGTGCATCTTTTATTGTTTATGACAAGTTTATTTAAAGTGAGAGTTCATTTTTATAGTCAAAGAGAAATAGAAATTTTATTGTGCAAGTGTATTTTTATTAAGTAATCTGTGGTTTTCTAATAGGTCCTTTTGTTAATATTATTCCCTGAACAGAAAATTGGGGTTTGCTCCTTTCTTATGAATTGAGAAATAATAACATTATTTCTGTGTTAGAGCAACCGGGTCACCTTGAAGATGGATGTTTCACATACGGAACACTCTCATGTAATTGGCAAGGGTGGCAACAATATTAAAAAAGTAATGGAAGAAACGGGATGTCATATTCACTTTCCAGATTCTAACAGGAATAACCAAGCGGAAAAAAGTAACCAGGTGATTTTTTTTTCAAGTAACTCTTACAGGATGGGTCCCAGTCTCAATTTTCCATAGGCATATTGCTTTTGAGAGATGAGCACCAGTCCCCACCCACAGCATCTATTAGATGACTGGTACAATCCTACAAAGAGAATGAAGGTGCAGTGTTTCTTGATAAGATGAGCTTAGGTGTAACCCACAGTCTTAATCTCTAAATGATTTGTAGAAGACGAGAGAGAAAATAATAGCCATAGAAAACAAGAACCATAAGAAAACACTCAGCGTGTTCATTATGAATGGCCCTAGACACCTGCCTCATTCCAGCACCAGTTGTCTCTAGGGATCCTGTCTGCGCTGTCCCACCAGGGTCTGTCAGATCTCTTCTCACCCATCACAATACTAGGAATTGTGTTAAACAGAAAGGTGACTGGATGTGGTTTTTCCTCCTCCCTTGACAGTGGGATGCTTCCATAGGGAATAGTTAGGCAGACCAACAAGAAGCAGGGCATTGTTCAGACTGCACAAAAACTAGCTGGGGTGGCATGGTCACCACCCCTCAGAATAGTGTTTTGGAGCACTCCTTCCTCCAATACCAAGATTAATGCTTTAGTTGATGAGCCATGGGACAATCCATGGGCTTGGGGCCTTGATTATTTATCAACTAGTGATTGTCCCTGACAACACAGCAGTTAAGCATTCCACTGCTAGCCAAACAGTTGGTGGTTCCAATCCACCCAGTGGTTCCATAGGAGAAAGATCTGAAAGTCAATCTGTTCCCATGAACACGCAAGAGTAGAAACTGCTCTGAGGCGGCTATTGTTTTTACATAGGATCACTGTCAGTTGAAATGGACTCAGCCGCTCCAAACAATAATAGCAGAATTATATATAAATAGATAGAGATTGAGTACTGCACATTTTCTAGTGGCATTGAGTTCATAGGCAAAGAGTTATAAGAAGGACGAAAATGAAATTTTGAAGACTTATTTGAAGGGGGTAACTTTATGGGAAATGTGGGATGTAGGTAAGTCCAGAAGGTAATGTAGATAAGAAGACACAAATCCTCTGAATTTCTTTTTGTTTTTAATCATTTTTTGGGGGGGGGACTCTTAACAAGTCTTATCACAATTCATCCATCCATCCATTGTGTCAAGCACACTTGTACATCTGTTGCCCTCATCATTCTCAAAACATTTGCTCTGCACTTGAGTCAGTGTCAATAGCAGGACAACCATCAGGAGTAGAATCTGCTCGAGTTCCTCACTATTTTCCCTCTCTCTCCATTTCTCCCTCCCTCAGGAATCCTTGATACTTACAAGTTATTATCTTGTCATATCTTACATTTCCTGATGTATCCCTTCACCCACTTTTCTGTAGTCCCTACCCCTGGGAGGGGGTTATATTTAGGTCCTTGTAATTGGTTCTCCATTTCTATCTCACCTTCCCTCCACCTTCTGGGTATCACCACTCTCACCACTGGTACTTGAAGGGATTCTCTGTGTTTCCAGATAGGTCTGTACCAGTGTACATTCTCTGGTATAGCCAGATTTATAAGATAGAATTAGTATCATGATAGTGGGGAGAGGAAGCATTTAAGAACTAGAGGAAAGTTGTGTGTCTCATCATTGCTACACTGCACTCTGACTGTTTCGTCTCCCTGCGACCCTTCTGCAAAGGGATGTCCAGTTGCCTACAGATGTGCCCTGGGTCCCCAGTCTGCACTCCCCCTTATTCACAATGATATAATAGTGAAAAGGAAAATTCAAATGACGAATGTCTGTATTGAAATATCTGATTCAATCTTTTTAAAGCAAATTTACATTAAGTATAAGGTGCAGCTAGCTGAAGCATGCGGATATGGAATCAACTGAAATACATCAGACACCTTATTTTATTTTTTTACAGGTATCAATAGCAGGACAACCATCAGGAGTAGAATCTGCTCGAGTTCGAATTCGGGTAACTACTCATGACTTCAATATTGCAAACCAGTGTTAGCAATGTTTGATTTCAGTGACAATTTAAAATACCATATTTAATTTTCTTTATAGCCAAATAATAAATCTAAATAAGTATAAGGTATCAGGAAATTTGTCTTTTGTTGCCTTGACATTTGTTATTCCAACTTTTTGTAGACTTAAAGAAAATTTTTTTCTATATTATATTGGTAGCACAGGGGATTACATACGGAGTTGCTAACTTTAAAGTCAACACTTTGAACCCACCAGCCCTTCCATGGAAGAGAGATGAGGCTGTCTGCTCCCATGAAAATGTGGCATCTCTTGGAGAAGCCCACACGGGCAGGCCTTGGATTCATGGTTTAGATTGCTAAGGTGGCTAGGGGCATCATAGGGTTCATTGCCTCTGCGACTCTTTCTTAGAACATGTAGCAGGATGTGTACGCTTATACCAATGTCACAATATCAATGGCAGTGAGTTTGGTTTTGGTTTATGTCATTAAAAATCCTTTTCCATTTAAGATGTTTCTAAGAGATAATTTGGATTTAACCCAATTCTATTTTTCATATGATTTTGAAATGTTTAAAAAGAAGTCTGAAGAAAAATGCCATGGTCATTATAAGTTCCAACTGCTCAGGTTTTACAAAATGTTCCTTTAAAAAACCCCAAAACTTTATATGTAACTTACCAATCTTGAGTCTATAATAAAAATAATTTGTATTTCAGAATCTCATCCTCAAAAAAGAGCTCATGAATTAGAAATACCTTTAAATGTAATATGCTTGAAGTAGATGCTCTGAGTCCTCCTCATTGTATTTCAGGAGCTGCTTCCTTTGGTGCTGATGTTTGAGCTGCCAATTGCTGGAATTCTTCAACCAGTTCCTGATCCTAACTCCCCCTCTATTCAGCACATATCTCAAACATACAACATTTCAGTGTCCTTCAAACAACGCTCCCGGATGTATGGTGCTACTGTCATAGTACGAGGGTCTCAGAATAATGCCAGTGCTGTGAAGGTAAGTGATACAGGTCATTCCAGGCATCTTAAGAGTACACATCATGCTAGTCATATTTTTGAGCATATATTAGACTCATTTGTTTTATAGAAATTTCCCTCAATTTATGTGTTATAGTTTTCGATAGCTCTTAAAAGTGCAATAGACTCCTTCCATAGAGGTGGCCAGACCATTGTGAGGATGACTTGGTCTCCATCTTATTCCCCTAGGAAGGCACGGCCATGCTGCTAGAACATCTTGCTGGGAGCCTGGCGGCAGCTGTTCCCATAAGCACACAACTAGACATTGCAGCCCAGCATCATCTCTTTATGATGGGTAGGAATGGTAGCAACATCAAGCATATCATGCAGAGAACAGGTGCTCAGATCCACTTCCCTGATCCCAGTAATCCACAGAAGAAATCTACTATCTACCTCCAGGGCACCATTGAGTCTGTCTGCCTGGCAAGGCAATATCTCATGGTAAGTTTACTGAAATAATGTTATTTTTTAAAATCTTTGTGTATATAGTATGTGATGCTGTACATGACAGAGACCTGGTCAAGTAATGATGCTTTTTGGAAAAAGGAAATAGACTGAAAAGATAAGATTCATAATACCTCAGTAAGGTTTTTTCCCATCCCATTGAAGAGGAAACAATGAGACTGAAAGTTCTGGGGGAGGAGGTAGGAGAAAGAGGGAGGTGGGGAAAAGGGAGCAGGGAGCCAACAAACCCAGGGATAAGGGAACACAAGAGAACTAATATTGATGGCAAGAAAGGTGCAGAACATCTGGTAAGGTTTGATCAAGTGCAATGTAGCCAAGAGGAATTACTGAGAGCTGAATGAATGTCAAACATGATAGTGCAACAGGAAGAAAGTAAAAGGAAATAGGCAAAAGACCTAGGAGGCAAAAGACATTCAAAGAGGTCTAAATATAGGAATGTATATATACATTTATTATATATTAATTGTACATGTGTATACTAATATTTGTAGTATTAATGGTAGGAATGTAGATCTATGTACATATAGTTATATGTTAAGTATCAAGGGAGTAGACAGACATTGGACTTCTACTCAATCCTCTCTCAACAAAAGAACACTTTGTTCTGATATCCTGGCATTCTGTGATTCTCACATTCCCAACATAATTGATTGCCAAAGGAAAAATGGGTGCATAAACAAATGTGGTGAAGAAAACAGATGATATCCAACTATTAGAACATATAGCATTTGGGGTCCTAAGTTAACTAAGTGCCCAACTAACAGGGAAGTAACAAAGCCCACATGAACAAAGCACACCAGTCTATGTGACCATGAGGTATCCACAGAATCAGGTATCAGGCAATCAAAACCCCAAACAAATAGTTAGATGTATGCAAGTGAGGAGGGCTGGAATGAAGTCCCAAAGCCTACCTGTAGGCAATTGGATATCCTCTCACAGAAGGGTCACGAGGAAGGGGCAAGTCAGCCAGGATCCAGCATAGCACCAACTAAACATCCAACATTACTCTAGTTCTTCAATGCTTTCTTTCCACCCCTCCCCGCCCCCAACTATCATGACCCAGTTCTACCTTACAATTCCACCTAGACTGGAGCATGTACACTGGTACCAATAAGAGCTCTTGACACTCGGAATCCAGGACAGATAAAGTTAAACCCCTCAGGAATAGTAATGGGAGTAGCATACTGTGAGGGGACGGGGAAGGGAAAGATGGGGGCAGAAGGAGGAGAAAGTTGGAACCAATCACAGTGATCTATGTATTACCCCACCCCACCTGGTTACAAACTACAGAAACATGGGGGAAGAGAAACAGTGGACAGTGAAAGATATGGAAACAAGAATAATTTATAGTTTATCGAGGGTTAACAAAGGTGGGAGCGTAGGAGAGGGAGGGAAACAAGAGGAGCTGACTCCCAAGCTCTCAAGAAGAAAGTAAATGTTTTGAAAATGATGATGGCAACATATGTACAAATGTGCTTGATACAATTGATGTATGGATTGTTATAATAGCAGTAAGAGCCCCCAATAAAATGATTAAATAAAAAAACAAACATAGGCTGAACACAGAATAGGTAGCAATGAAATCGTTGCCTATATTTTGTAGCATGGATGGAAAGTGATTGTTTTTATTTGACTACTTGTCAGTTGTAATAATTTCACTGTGAAAAGTTCTTCATCGTCTGGGTCATTCCTTCTATATCTATATGGTTCAGATAAGATTCATACAGCTTCCTGCATCTACTTGTCAACTTTAGCAAAGTGATCAGATTTGTGTCCATATTTTAAAGTAACTAAAGCCCCTGGTTAGGTTTAGAAAACTACATTCTTCTGGTAGTGTTTTGAACAATAAATTGTAAAAGTGAACACCTGCGAGTCTGTAACAGCCTGAGGAGATTTGCCAAAATGGTTTGCTACTCCCTTGGCTCAGAAAACCCTACACAATCCTGCAAATCAAGAGATCAAATCTGTGGTCCACATTAAGAACAATCATCAAACTTCCCAGGCCATCAAGGGTATGATAGTCAAAAGGCCACCAAATATTTGAAAGAAATCACTCTTGAGAGGCAGTATGTGATTTTCCAACATTATAATAGTGGTGTTGGTAGGTGTGCTCAGGCCAAACAGTGGGGTTGGATCCAGGGTCACTGGGCCAAAAACAGTGCTGAATTTTTACTGCACATGCTTAAAAATGCAGAGAGTGATGCTGCACTGAAGAGTTTAGATGTGGATTCGATGGTCACTGAGCACATCCAGGTGAACAAAATCCACTAGAGGCGTCACTGGGCTTACAGAGCTCATAATCGGATCATCCCTGCCACACTGGAATCATCCTCACTGCAAAGGAACACGTTCTTAAACTGGAAGAGGAGACTGCACAGGTCTCCCATAGGAAACTGAGGAAGCAGAAACGTATGACTCTGGAGTAGATTAAGCTTAGAATAAGAGTTAATAAAAGTTAAAAACAAAGCAAAATAAACCGTCGAGTCAATATCTAGAATGCTAACATCGACAAATTACATATTGGCACAACAAAAGAATATTCATAAGTACAGTTGATCATAACATCTCATCAATCAGGGTCAACCTATAATCAAAATAGAGGGGCATCAAGTTCAGCCCACCAAGATCCCTATTAAAAACATTATTGTTATCTCCAATTAGTGGCATTTGAAGAGTAAGTTTCAGTGTGACCTTTGTTCTTATTAACTTGCAGAATTCATGGTTTAAAAATTTTGATAAAATCTATGTTTATGATGTTGATTAATTTCCTGTGGCAGATGACAGACATTATGATGATTAAGGATTTTTATGATAACTTAAACTTGTTTTGTCATAGCCAACATTACTTAACAGGCCCCTTTTCATATATCACTATCAGCATATTTCTATCCTAGGTTACTTATGGTTTAAATTTATTTTCTCTTCTTCAAGAGCTTTAAGTGTTATTTTTTAATTCAGAACTTTTTAAAGCATTCTGGAGAATTATAAGTTCATATTTGTACTTGGATCACCATATATGTGTGGAGTGAGCTTTGGCACCTAGACAGCTAGGGTGTCTAGCTGTATGGGATGGCCTCCGTGGCACCCGCCAACCACAGTGTGACCCCCGGTATTGCTGCACACTATGGGGAAATGAAGTGGTCAAGAAAGCAACTGGAAGGTTTCTACCTATATTTTAGCTGTCATCTTTTCTCCTTCAAGTACCACTCCCCCATAACATATTGCTTTTTTCATAAGAGATATTGAGCATGACAATTAAATTTTAACCACATTATGCTTGATGGGATACTTGTACACAAAATTATGGTATGTGATACATAGGCTAAAATTGAGTATTCTGTATGAATCATAAAAGAAATGTGATGTGATTCCAATGCTTAGGAGTCAGGAAATTTAAAAAATTGAAAGCATAAAGGAAAAATTATTGAAGAAAAATTACTTCACAGTGCAAAAAAAGTGAGAAGGTTAAAAAGTGGGGGAGGGGGGGACAAGAGTAGCATTTTGCTTCAGGAAGGAATTAAAGTTTGGCTTGCACTTTATGACAAAACCTTGGATTGGTGAAGAAGCCTTTGATGCATTAAGTTGCCAATATGCAAAATGCACAGCAAGGCTCTTTGAGGCTAGAGAAAGGAGCAGACTTTGCATTAGCTCGAACAAGAAGAAGATGTTTCACTGCAGAAGGGTGTTTCCGTTTCACTCAAGAGGCCATACGACGCCACTACTGCAAGTTGTTGAGCAAGTCCCACCATGTCTGCACCCCTAATGGGGTTGAGAATCTAGTGATTATCATGACTACAAAACTGAAGTGAAAAATGGAGGCATTTTTTGCATGTTCTTAACTGATAGTCTATATAATATGTAACATTATAATATTTTATATACATACAAATGAAACTTAAGACATAATTTCACCACATTCACGTAGTTTCTAGCCTTTGATATTCTCTCTTTCAATAAAAAGGAGAGCATATGAGTTAGGTTTAATACTTTAATTTATTCTAAGTATGTAAAATATTAGATTATTTATAGACATGTTAAATCATCTGGCATTGAAATAATTAAGTGTTTACCTCCAACATATTCTATTTTTGCATTTCTAGGGTTGTCTTCCTCTTGTGTTGATGTTTGATATGAAGGAAGAAATTGAAGTAGATCCCCAATTTATTGCTCAATTGATGGAACAGCTTGATGTCTTCATCAGTATTAAACCAAAGCCAAAACAACCAAGCAAGGTTGGTTTAGAATTTGGACCCAGCCCCTGCCAAACCAAAAGCTATACTTATTTATTCTGTATATATTTGCATATTCTTAACTGATAGTCTATATAATATGTAACATTTTGGGAGGGGGGGCATCACTGCCCTCCGGTGGTCATGGGAGCTACCCAAACTTGCTACTGCTAGCTTTGAACCGCCAAGCCAGTGGGCATCAGTCCTGCACTCAACCACTGGGGTTCAGCCCAATATGTGACATTATAATTATTTTATATACATAAAAATTGGCAATAACATTTATTATTGGTTTTCCTTTTGTTTCATCTATATCCAAGGGGGTTTCAAAAACGTCTTTTGGGCTGAGCCCTGGTGTCTTAGTGGTAGTTTGCGGGACTGCGGCCCACAGGGTTGACAGTTCAAATCCAGCAGCAAGGGTGGGGGCTTGCTATTCCCACCAGGGCAGTGATGCCACACACACACACACACAAAATGTTTTTTGAAAAATGTAATGAAAAATGTTAGTTTTTGAAGGCCATTCTTAGTAGCCATTTTTTTCCTATTAAAAATATGTAGTAAGAAAAAGAAAATATTCTTATTAAGTTGTAATCTGACCATTGTAAGCTTTACCAAGCTAGAAAGCTGATAAGGTTAGTAAGCATTCAGTCTGTGTATATGTACATATCCCATGCAATTTCGAAGGCTTTGTACACTTAACTGTGTGCCTGGCATTGTGCTACTTTAAATAGGGAGCTGTCCAACTTTGGCTTCCTCTCAGAGACCTTTCTTGTGTGATATTATAAGATTTCAATAACTACATGTAGAATTAAAATGTAATAGGCAAAACTGGTATATCAAAGAGAATGTAAATTAAAGGAGAATGCTATGATATTACTGCTGTAGAAATTGGCCCAGCCATGTTGGAGAGCAATTTGAGACCATCCAGTCTCAGGGAAAATGTCAATTCCACTATCATTCTATATTTATCTATATAACTTGCAAAAATTTCTTGCACCAAGTGGACAAGGACCATGAGTGAAAAAAATTAAAAAGCAAGTTTCACTAAAACTTGCACTGAATGCTAACATTTATTTATATGTTTTTCCAAAGTACAGGGTATTGTCTGGAACAATACACATCAAATTTAGAATGATTAGGAGGAAGAAAAAATGAGACTAGAAAAGTCAACCAGGGAAATGTTTGGTTTTGTAAAATTTTGTACATGGGTACTATATCGATTTTGGTCTTCTGCATTAAAAGAATCAAAATATGCAGATTTATCAAATGTAAATTATTAAGTTTCTTGACATTTTACAAGACAAAAAAAGTTAATTTCTCAACCCAAATTGAGGTTCTTATGTAGGCGAAATACCAAATAGCTGTGCCTTCCATTTTTATAATTTTCTAAATTATAAATATCATGTATTTTAAATGATATATGTATTCTCTATGATATTTGCCTAATTCTAAATTATATGGTCCACATTATCCATCATAAGAACAATCATGTTCTCTTCAGTAGAAAACTTGGAGAGCTCACTGACATCATGAGTTTGATATAAGCATAGAGTGGCACACAGGGCCTTACTGTTATGTATCATAAAGCTTTACCTTTGATGTCATGCATTAATTGATTAGCATACTATTGCTACCAGGACAAAAAGGTAAAGGTAGAAGGAATGTTTTAGAAGTAGTAATTGTTAACATGGACACATACAGGAAGGATCCCGAGTACAGCAAGAAATGAGCCGAGAGCAGGCACACATAGATGGTCAAGAATGCCAAAGCACCTCTGGCAGCTGGAATCATTTGATTATGTCTAGTTGGACCGAGTTCTGCCTGCCATTTTAACTGCTCTTTCATGCACAAATTTTGCTTACTCACTATTGGAAGTCTCCCCCTTTTTTTAATGTATTGAGACATTTTTTTGGATACATTTAATTTCTCATAAGCTTTTTGACATTATGTCATTAGGGAGAAATAGTGGTTCCTGACCAGTAAAAGATAAACATCAAAAGTCAATGATTGTTACTCTGCCATCTCTATATAGTGATTCATTGGTTTGGGTTTGTAAAGAGGAGCTCAAGTAGGCAACAGTTTTAATTGTAAAGATAGGAGGTCGTGAAAGAGAAGGGACTGTAGAGAGGGCCCAGATTTCTCTTCCTCTAGCTGGCCCCAAAGGGCTTGGCCATAACCTCGAGTGAGTCTTTTACCTGCACGAATGCTCTCTCTGATGGCTCATAATTCCCACCGTCTAAGGATGGGCATAGATTGGAATATATGTAAAGCTTCCATCACAATATCTAGAAGCCAGGACACAGTTAATACAAATGTTATGGTCTTCTCAAAGTTAGTAGACTTAAGCAAGAAGTGGGTAGAAGTTGATTTTAGACTGCATTCATCTAGGCCCGAACTGAATTCTTACTAGCATATTTATTTCTGATCTTTCCCACCCTCCCCGCAATGCACTGTAGACCACTTGTGTGTCACTTTCCCCCCATTATGTGTTTTCATAGTCTGTGATTGTGAAAAGTGTTGAGCGAAATGCCTTAAATATGTATGAAGCAAGAAAATGTCTCCTCGGCCTGGAAAGCAGTGGGGTTACCATAGCAACCAGTCCATCCCCAGCAGCCTGCCCTGCCGGTCTGGCATGTCCCAGCTTGGATATTTTAGCTTCCGCGGGCCTTGGACTCACTGGACTAGGTACAACATTTATCATTACAGTTATTCTCAGTCACTGGGAGGTGACGGCGGTGGGGGGGGGGCAGGGTCACTATTATTTTTCCTCCTCCTTTCTACCACTTGGGTTTGCATTTTCAAGGCCATTTATCTTCCTCTTCAAGCCCTAAAATCAGGCAAAAAACACACCAAAATGTGAATCGATCCATTTATGGTTTATTTTCTGCTAGATTCTGGATTTCTCTTATAATGACTCTCTCCACGTTGACATAAATAATCAAGATCTGATGTTTTTACTTTTATTGGCTGTGTTTGTTCATCTAAGGGAAGAATGCCATGGAGAGTGAAGTGAGCAGACGGACTATAATTCATGTTTTTGTTCTCTTTTGCATTTGCAATATTGCCATTGGTCCCCAGGGAGAAAGATTATCCAGTTTGCTTTTCAAAAAGTAATTGCAAATCTGTGTGAGGGCTGAGAAATGGGAGAGGTAAAAGGAAATGGAGCACCTGTCCCCAGAGGTTAGGCCTGCATTGCCGAGAGACAAAAGAAATCTAGTCTGCAGTTGCTGAGAGAAGCAAACAGAAATGCATTTATATCTAAGACAAGGAAAACAAAAGTGAATGAGCACCCTACCTGGGCTTTAGTTCTTGTAGAAAGTAAGGTGAGCTGCTTTCATAGTCACTGGAATATTTATTGTCACTTTTATGGATTTTTGTCTTAAGGACTGAAAGGACTGACAATTAGGTGAGATACTTTTTTATACATTTCAATTGCCTTCTTGCAGTGACACAATAATCCTAGGAAATTGTCCTGCTTTATTCCAGGACTAGATTTGATTTGTGAAATTAAAAAAAAATCTTGGCAATTAAATAAATATCCCAGTACCTTATTTTAAAAATGCATCCCACCTGTCAGTATTGATGTTATCTTGGTGTGAACATCTTGAATAAATGTGCATATTGACTTTAACTTCATTCATTTTAGGTCTTTTGGGACCTACCTCCTTATCTCTAAATGCGTCTGCAACACCAAATTCACTCCTGAATGCTCTTAATAGCTCAGTTAGTCCTTTGCAAAGCCCAAGTTCTGGTACTCCTAGCCCCACGTTATGGGCACCACCACTTGCTAATACTTCAAATGCAACAGGTCAGTATCATTTAAACATATTCAATTGTGTGCCTTAGGTTTTTGTATGTTCTTAAATAAAATTATCCAGTTGTTTAACTTCCTAAGGAAAACCCCTTAGTTCAAAACTTATTCCAGTCAAAGAGAAGACTCAAGTGTTGAGTAAATGAGTTAAATTAAAACACAGTGATTTCTTAATAAAAATATAATAGTGTCTTCAAGAGTTTGCTTCCCTAGGAAGCAATGGCAAAGACATATGAAGGCCTCGTAATTAAGAAATACAGATTGACTCACTTGACTCTTTTGGTATGTGCCAAATCTAGAGAGCTGTCTCATTTGTGTACTATGAGAAGCTTGGATTAAATATTCTCTTGGATTAAATATTCTTCCAATTTAACCTTCTTTGGTTATGGTTTTTAAAATTGTATTATACAACTTATTTATAGAGAGGCACTGACATTGTGTTTCCTTTTAAATTTACAGTTAGAGTTTCAGCTCCTTGTTAAATAGCAGTTGTTGTTGGTGAGTTTTTCCATGTTCTAAAGCTTGTATTCCTTCAATGTTGTTTTAGGGTTTTCTGCTATTCCACACCTCATGATTCCATCCACTGCTCAAGCCACGTTAACCAATATTTTGCTATCTGGAGTGCCTACCTATGGCCACACAGCTCCATCTCCCCCTCCTGGTTTGACGCCTGTTGATGTTCACATCAGCAGTTTGCAAACAGAAGCCAAAAAAATATCTGCTTTAAATGGACATGCACAGGTAATGATTGTCCTTCTCCCAGAATAGTGGGATCTACACAGTTTGTAAGAGATCAAAGGTAACAGCTTAAAACCTCAACCTGAAATGAATTTAAAAATGAAAAGCCGTGACTGTATCTGTCTGCATGTTGTTTTCTGTTATTTCAGTCTACAAGCTTAAAATATGGTGCCATATCCACTTCACCACTGGGAGAAAAGGTGTTGAATGCAAATCACAGCGATCCATCCAGACAAACAACTGGGTCTGAGCAAGCATCTCCCAAATCAAGCCCTCAAGAAGGTTGAGAATCCTATCTTTACTTCTGGACTTAAACCTGGGCTATCATGGGATAAAGGCAGGGTGGGGGGGAAGGGTGTTGTAGAGAGGATATGCAGTGAATGATTTTGAGGTGGCTTTGTCAACCAATTGTGACTTATCTACTTAACTTTTAGTAAGATGTCTACTTGGATATAAAGCTCCATCCATATAGACAGATAAAAATGTATGTGTGTGTGTACATCTATACATACAAGGTCTTGAAAACTTAGTGGAAAATTGCAATAGATTTTATTTCCATTATCCCACAAAACTTTTGAACCACTTCCCTAATCTATGTATAAATTTGTATCAAAAATTATTGCCACAAAACCACAGAAACTTTTATTAAACAAAAAAAATCAAAATGTGGAGCTCCTATTCCTCATATACCCTGCGTCCAGATTCCTGTGCTTCTAAAGGAGGTGATCCCATCTTTCTAACCCATCTCTAATATATTCTCTACTATCTGATTTTTACCACACCAAAGTGGCAATTTGGGAGTTCTCAAGAGACTCAAATCCTGTTCCTTTTTGGTGTTTGTTGAGTTTTGCGAACAAAAAGAGAACTAAAGAGACAGAGTTGTTGAGTGAATGGGGTAAGGCTACACAATGAAATTCTTCTAGAATGGTTCTTGCTATCCTTGAAGAATAAGCAGTTTCATTTTGATGGGGCCAAAAATATTACTTGGTGTGATTTTTCTGGCTTTTTCTCACCAATGAGGTTTTTCATATCCTGAAAACATCTTCACAATAACCCCTCATGATTGCCCCATGCCCTTTGAGATAATTTGTGATGAGATTACCTCTTTATAATACCAGACAACAGTTGCATACTTTAAATCTAACTGGCCCAGTAAGTCCCCTTGGAAACCACTCTACACTGCATTCTACATCATTCTGGTAAATCACAAATCCATCCCTGATTACAATGCAGTCAATAAAACCCTCTTTATTAGCTTTGATCTTGTTCAAAAGACTGATGAGAAGTTCAGTTTTTTCAGTTATGTGATCTGTTTGCAGTACTTTATACTGCTATCAAGCTGAAAGCTTCCTGAAATCAAAATGTCTTCTGAAAATTGAAGATGCTGAGCCACGTGGTTTCCCAACTTAATTATCTCTTGCATAAATGAAAAGTCTGCAATCTTCCATCAGTTTCTGGACTTCAACCAATTTCTTCATTTGTGTAGGTGGATGGTCTTTTCTTTTGGCTTATTTTTGAGATCTTCCAGACATTTCTTAAAAAGTTTGATCCATGTGAAAACGTGTTTATGTGGAACAGCATTCCTGAAGAAACAATGCCTGCTCCCACACCACTCTCAAAATCATTGCTGAGTTCAGCTCTCTGTTACAGCAACCATTTCCATCTAAATGAGGATATTCCCTTTTTTTTTTTTTTTTCATTAACACTCTATCATTCAAGGCATGATACCCTTCTCCTGGGCCGGGGCCCACCTGATAGCATGTCGTACGTTCACGACACAGTCTCAATGACCTTACCTCTAAGGAGAATTCTGACATGACAGATTTGTTCATTCTTCTGACACCCCATGGTGCTTTCAGAATTCTTCAACAATACCCTAATCAGATCCATCAGTTCTTTATAATCTTCCTTATTTATTGTTCAGCTTTCACAAGCTTATAAGGTTAGTGAAAACACCAGGGTTTGGGTCTGTGCCAGGAGGCCTGGTGGTGTAGTGCTTGTGCATTGGGCTTGTGACTGCAGGTTGGCAGCTCGAAACCACCCGGAGCTCCCTGGGAGAAAGAGCTGGCTTTCTACACCAGCAAACAGTTACGGCCTAAAAAGCCCATAGTATAAGGTGACCAGACGTCCCACTTTTTAACAATTTGTCCTGCGTCCGTGGCATTTTAAAATTAAATAAATATATTACAATACTATTTTTGCATTCTATGAACATTTTTCTTGCTCCATATAGACCAAATTTTTAATCAAGAACCCCCCTCCTTCTGGTAAATGGTGTCCCGCTTAAAATCTGGCCACTTTACCATAGTACAACACTATGACTCACTACTGACTCAATGCCAGTGAGTTTGGGTTTTGGATCAGTTGTACTTTAGTTCTCAGAGTGATATTTTTGCTTTTGAACACCTTAAAGAAGAGATCTGTTGCAGCAGATTTTCATAGTGCAATATGCCATTACATTTCCTGATTTCATGGTCCACGCAAAATCCTAGCAGAATGGATTCAAGCAAAATGACATCTTTATCTCCATTTTTTTCATGATGATATTTATTGATCTAATTGTAAGAAATTTTGTTTTCTTTATCCATACTGAAGAATGTGGTCTGTGATCTTTGTTAGTTATGTGGTTAAATTCCTCTTCTCTTTCAGCAAGTAGGTTGAGTCATATGGACATTGCAGGTTGTTGATTAGTTTTTGTGTTAGACTGGGTTCTCTAGAAAAGCAAAATCAGTGAGTGTAGACCCATATCCACCTCTTCTCTGTCACTTTGCCTTATTATGTTTTGTGTGTTGTTGTGATGCTGTAAGATATGTCACTGATAAGATATTTGAAATACCAGGAGGCTCATCCTCCTGGTGAACAGTTTTCAGGAGAGGTTCTAAACTAAGAATACATTACACAGAAGGAATAGTGTATCCACTACTGAGAAGTTACCTAATGAAAATTTTGTAGTTAGAAAAAATAAAGCCTTATAGAAAACTTGGGAACATTGTCAGATATTGAAAACATCATGAATAGAAGCAGAACATTTTCTGAGATAGTGCCAGAAGATAAACACCTTAGGTGAGAAGGCATTCAAAAGGTGAATATGGAAAAGCTCTCTTCTCAAAGTAGATTTGTCTATAATGATATATGGATGGAGTAGGGCTGTGGGAGTAAAGCCATTGGGGCCTTTCTTTGCTCATGGGGCACCACTCAAAATGAGAAGAGACAGCTGCAAACATAGGACCTTGGGATATATGAAGTATGAATCTGGGTAAATTGGAAGTTGTGAAAAATGAAATATAATGCATAAAGAGAGTCATTCTTGGTGTTAGTGAGCTGAAATGAACTGTACTGGACATTTTGAATCAGAAAATCATATAGTTTACTATGCTGGGAATGAAAGGTACAAGATGAATGATGTCACATTTATCATCAAAAAGAACACTTCAAGATTCATTTTGAAATATACTGCTGTCTGTGATAGGATAATATCTTTATCCCCATACAAGAAAATCCAGTCAACACAATATTTATTCAAATTTATGCACTAAAGGTAGTGATGCAAAAGTTGAAGAATTCTACCATCAGATTATAGTGCTGGTGAAGAAGATTGGAAGTACTGTGGACTGTCAAAAGAACAAACATATCTATCTTGGCAGAGGTATAGTCAGAATGCTTCTTAGAGGCAAAGATGATGAGACATGGTTTCAAGTATGTTGGACCTGTTAACAGCAGAGACCAGTTCCTGGAGAAGGACATTGTGCTTGGTAAAATAGAGGGACAATGGAAAATAGGAAGACCCTCAGCAAGACATTGTAGCTACCACAATTGATTGAACATCAGAACAATGGTAAAATGGTGCGGGGTCAGGCAAATTTTTTGTTCTGTTGTACCTAGGGTCTGTGTGAATTAGAAACAACTTGGTGTGTTATACAACAAAAAACAGCATGTACACACATATAAAGATATATCAAGGAAGCAGAAATGACCCGTACAGTTGTAGAAGCAGTTCAAGTAAAAGTATGGTTCAAGTCCATGGATCATATTCAAGCTGTTGGTTTTTCCTGACTCATGTAGCTGCCAGGACTGGTGAACCAAGAAGCAGGAACACCATAGTTGGTGGAGACAAAGGTTGATAAATCCAAGGTCGGCAGGCAATATTTTAGGTCACGGATAGTTCCCATGGTCATCAGGAAATGTGGACAGTCATTGACTCACATCCAAAGAACTGTTGGTGGATGAGATAGATGTAGGATCCAGACACAAGAAGAAGAATCAAGACTTCCCACAGAGTCTGCTTAAATAGGAGTATGCCATACCCCCAAAGTACTTCCTTTCAATTGCACCCCACCCTACTCTGCAGGGTAGTTTTATTGCTTGATTGTTCACAGAAGAGTTCACCATGGAGTTGATTTCATTATGTTAGCTCTCACCACATCACATTATCACATATCACATCATCCCATCCCATTCCAACCCATTACATCACATCATCACATCACATCACCACATCAATCATATCACATCACATCGAATCATCATATCGCACCACAGTACATCATTAGTACTTCACCATATCGCATCACATTGCACCACATCACTCACTTCATATCACATCTCATCGCATCACATCACCACATCACATCAATCACATCCCATCGTCATGTCACATCACATCACATCACATCACATCACATCATCACATCAATCATATCACATCACATCATCATATCGCACTATATCACATCATATTACTTCACCACATCGAATCACATCGCACCACATCACATCATCACATCATCACATCACTTCACCACATCACATCGCATCACATTATATGACCACATCATATCATCACATCAATCACATCACATCATCACGTCACGTGACATCACATCACATCACATCATCACCACATCACATCAATCATATAGAAGCCCTTAAAAGCCAAACTAGGGAGAATCCTGGCTCAGCCCAATTGCCACAAAGCCTAACTATCATAGCCTTTTATTAATCCTGATTCACATTCTTCATATAATCTAGCTTCTCAGATTCTTTGCTTAGGAGATAGATTGAAAATTATCATGCAAGATTACCCTGGTGCACATCTTTCATGATTTTAAACCACATATTATCCCCATGTTCTGTTCCATTATCTGCTTCTTGGTCTATGTACAAGTTCTGTAAGAGTATGCTAAGTGTTCTGGAATCTCCATTCTTTACAATGTTATCTGTGCCCTCCTGGAGGTCTTTTCCTAGTCAGAAAACCATTATTCTGTATTCTTTGCTTTCAGTTTGGATCCATCTGATAATCAGCAGGGCTATCCCTTGTTCCAAGCACTCTTCTGAATCAAGCTGTGCTTCTGAAGTTCCCAGCATGCTGATGCAATTGCTTCTGAGTGATTTATAAAATTATAATTATATATATGAAAGTATAATTATACTCATAAAATTACATAATCATGCAAAACCAATAATATATATGATTGCATATGCAGCTCTTTAGGGCTTCTGGGACTGTAAT
Source organism: Nesogale talazaci (assembly GCA_004026705.1). Taxonomy (NCBI): domain Eukaryota; kingdom Metazoa; phylum Chordata; class Mammalia; order Afrosoricida; family Tenrecidae; genus Nesogale; species Nesogale talazaci. Next base: position 22,997 of record PVJH01011270.1, on the reverse strand, counting down.
TCTTGACGGGAGCAGATAGTGTCATCTTCAGGACCTTTCTCCTGTGAAGTGGTTCCTAGATTGAAATCACTGACCTTGTGGATGGCAGTTCACAGTGGCATCAGATATCATTTTATGTATAATTTTAAAAATCATTGTAAACTATCTTTAAAGTATTTGAAGGTCTTCTCTTTAAATTTTATCTTGCATTTTTGCGACAGGCAAAACGTGCCTACTGTGGTTAGACATGTTCTTGTTATGCCTTGTTCAGCCCATCAAGCCTCTGTAGTGTTGGATTTGAGTTTGCTTCCATTGCAGCGATTTTCAACTTCTTTCTCTTCTCTCCTTTGCAGGCTGTAATGATGCTTTTGTGGAAGTAGGCATGCCTCGAAGCCCTTCCCATTCTGCGAATGCTGGTGACTTGAAACAAATGATGGGGCCCTCCAAAGTTGCCTGCACCAAGAGACAGACGGTAGAATTATTGCAAGGCACAAAAAACTCACATTTGCAGTATGTATTTCAATCTTAGCAGCCCTTACCTTTGAAGAATATAGCAAGCGAAATTTGTTTTAAACTCAATGCTTGGGTCACTTTGGTTCAAATAAGATGTGAACCCTTCCATAGATTTTTCTCATTTGTCTTCATAATTGTGTATTCTTTAAAAATATATATTTTTATAATTTTATTAAGGGATAGTATCTGGTCATTTAGATCTTCTGTGGAGTCCTTCCTGGTTTTGTTAATGGGGATTTGAAAATCTGTGCTCTCTACATCCTCTGGATCACTAGACAGTGCAGTGTTTTCTGTCTGTTAGTTATTTGCAGGGTAGTTTTGCTGCTTGGTCTTTGCTATTTGAAAATCTTCACCATGCTTTCTCCACCATTTTCCTGTGAATCTTTATGATCAGCTGTGGACCAATTTTTCCAATACGTTACACACTTAGGGAGTACATGCCCATCTCTTTGCTTTTATTCATTGTAAGTCACATCAGGTGCAGATACATCAATTGTATAAAATGCAATTCTCATAGTACAGTTACATGTATACCTTTACAACTGTGCTTCATTTTCATTTTTTTTAAAAGCATTCAATTCTGCTTTTCCTATCAATTTCTACCCGGCAGATTTCCTCAGTTGTCTTGTTAATTGCTTAAACTGCCTTCCAGTTCCTAGATGCAAATATAAGGATATATTCTTATTCCTTCCCCTTACTTGAATCAGTTTAGCTTTTATAAACTCTATGGTCAGTTAATTGTCATTGGTGTCACTTTATTTAGCACAGGTTAGATTAAACAATCTTGATTTCTTTCACTTATGGAAAACTTTTACATATATTCATCAATGGGTATGTTCTAAACCTCATCAGTTGTGAGGATTAATCTGCAATTTACAGAATAGCCTACCTGCATGTCTTCTGCCATCAACTCCATCAGTCCTTGACTTTGCTACCATTAATTTTTTTTGGGGGAAACACGAGTCTGACTGATCTTGCCATAAAAACCACCAAGTGCGACATGCTTACTTCTTTTGCATATGTTGTTCCCTCTGCGTGGCTGTTCTCATGTCCATTCTGCCTCAGGGAACCTGCAGGATAATCCTCACATCAGTTGTCCTCTGAAGAGCTTCCTCTTCTGTCAAGCAAAGCTAACTGCCCCTCTTTTTGTATTCAAATACATTTTGTTTTCCAGTAACCAGATTTTTTAATCTTTCATAAATTTTTATTGTAATATTTCTTTTAAAGAACTTATTTTAATAAATCATTTTATTGGGGGCTCTTTCAGGTCTTATAACAATTCATACATCAATTTTATTAAGCACATTTGTACATATGTTGCCTTAATCATTTCTAAAACATTATCTTTCTCCTTGAACCCTTTAACCAGCTTTTTAAAATGGCTCTAAATGCCCCTGGTGCAACTGAATAGCTGAATGAATAAAAGAATGACAAAGTTGGTTTTTTTGGGGGGGGCATCACCACCCTCTGGTGGTGGGAGAGGAGGCCCAGCCTTTCCTCCTGTGGAGCCACTGCTGGAATTGAACCTCCATCCCAGTGGGCCGCAGTCCTGTGCACAATCACTGCACTACCGAGGCTCAGCCCCAAAGTTGGTTTTTTTAATATTGTTTTTTACTCTTATTTTTATTTGAGCTTAATAAACAGTATCATATATGTATCACATAAAGTAAGTCAGCTGTCCACCATAAGAAACATTTTATGCTCTGTGCATATTAAATAGCCATTGGAAAATATTTATTATTTATCTACTACCTATATATGTTATCAATATTACATGCTTTACTCACATGTAAGTTAGATAACCTATATGCCTCCACATTCACTATGTCTGTTTATACACCATAGCCATAAGTCACTGATATCTCCTTGATGCATAAGACTTAGAAATCTCGACACCTTATACCATATGCCATATGTACCATATACAAGATACTACATGTGTTATGTAGAGTATGTGAATGTGTATCATAAAGTAATTTTAAACTATAGTTCTAGATTTTGAAAGACTGAAGTAAAATTTCAGTTCTGTTATCTGGTTTATCATAAATGTGATCTTGGGAAGGTACTGCCTTTATTTGCAAACAGGGACAAGGACGCTGCCTATCTTATAGGGCTGTTGTGAAGAGGAAGTAGCACAGTGCATGTGAATGAGAACAGCAAGCTCACAGTCTGTGCGTTCAGTGTGTTTGTGGAGTGCAGTGTCCAATTCCAAACTTTGTTTCACAGTAGCACTGACCGGTTGCTCTCAGACTCAGAACTGAGCGCTTCAGAAAGCCCTTTGACAGACAAGAAGGCTCCTGGGAGTGAGCGTGCGGCCGAGAGGGCAGCAGCTGCCCAACACAACTCCGAGAGAGCCCACCTGGCCCCTCGACCATCATATGTCAACATGCAGGTAATGGTAATAAAATAGCAAAGTCTGTCCCAATGAAGGGTGCTCGGGTGTGGGTGTGGAAAATCCAGATAGTGTTCAGAATTAGAATGGAAATTATGTTTTCCTGTTGATCAGCATTAAGCTTAAATGTATATGCAATAGCTAGGATTTTTTTTAAGTTGAAAATAAGATGTAAGATTCAGCTTAAGAAAAAAATAACTTAAAATAGAAAATGGTCAGTGACATTAGGTCTTACATAATCAACATTTTTTAACTGCTGTTTTCAAAAATATAAATGTGAGACTGGTTTTATGTGGTGGTGACCCCCAATCATAAAATTATTTTCATTGCTACTTCATAGCTGTAGTTTTGCTACTGTTATGAATTAAATGACTCCTGTGAAAGGGTCATTCATCTCCCAAAGGGGTCATGACTCACAGGTTGAGAACCACTGGTTTAGAGGCATTTATAAGAATAACTAATGTGAAGTTATTTCTTTGAAACTTCATGTTGAATATTATTGATTATTGATTGTTTACTAATTTTTGTGATTATTTTAGATTACTTCCTAAATTTTCTTTCAAATATAATCATTTTCAAAATGTCAGGCATGTTAACTTACTCAAAGCAGACAGTCGACCATGAAATGCAAAAATAAAGTTTCCATATGGATCACAATATGAAAGATAAGCATTTTTTCTTTGTGCCTTCAGAGAACCCTGTAAGCATTTGATTTCAGTATCAGAATTAGTGGGTAGACATCGTAGTAAGAGATTCATAAGTTTCTCTTACCCCTCCTACATCCAAAGTGGATGGAAACTTTTAACAAAATCCTAGGTATGTATGTGGGAGATGTCATACCTATAGCCACAGAATCAACTTAATGAACCAAATTGTTGTTAGTGGGCCTTGCAGGGATTCTAACTCAGGCATGCCCAAGTGCACTGAACAGAACTGGCAGACTGTGAGTTACCAGACATAGCATATCAGAAGGGTCTTTAGCAGTACCTCTCAGGGGGTTTGAGCTACCAATCTCTCAACTAGTCATCCAGGGATTACGTGTTTGAACTACCCAGGAAAGCCTATAATTCTTGTGTAATTCCAGTGTAAACTACAACCCAATCCATGTGGCTTTATTTTAATTCTTTGCATTTCAAGCATCTCCATGAGATTTTAGATGTTTTCATAAACACCATGGTCTTCTAAGGAGCCCTGTGACAGCACATTGGGTTAATCAATAGGCTACCAATGGAAAGGTCCATTGTTCAAACCTACCAGCTGCTCTGCAGAAGAAGGATGAGGTTTCTGTAAGAATTGATAAGTTCAGAAACTTGAAGGAACAGATCTATTCTGTCTTGTAGAGTGACTATGAGTTGGAATAACTTGATGGCAATTTTTAAAAAACAGTCTTTATAATGTATCAGGCTATTAAAAACATATTATAATAAAGACTATCAAAAAGCCTCAAGTATTAAAAAGATATTCTTTATACTGCATCAGAGGAGCCCTGATGTAGTAGTTTACACATCGGGAAAAAATTGGGGCTTTCTACTCCCATAAAGGGCTGTAGTCTTGGACACTCATAGGGGCAGTTCTAACTTGTCCAATAGGGTCACTTTGAGGATCCATGGTGGCGAGGGTTTTTTTAGTTTCTATAATGTGCCAGTGTTGTGTTTTGTAAAATGGTAGCTGTAACATTTCCTCTGGCAATTCCTTTGTCCATGACTGTCAGTCATCTACCCATCTCCAACAGAGCTGCTCTCCCTTATGATCCCTTTATACTTTCTCGTCACAATGTGGTTTCCTTATAAATCTTCATTTCCATCAGGTGAACCAATTTCATTTGTCTTCTAGAGTGAAAGGGAATGGTTGTGATGATAGAGTTTCAGCTTAAGTAGATGAATTTATGCCATTAGTAAGAGCTGACTCTTGTAATCACAGGGAAATCAATGGTAACCATCAGGAAGCATTGACAGGGACCAGGGAGGAAGTAGAAGGCTTCCCACCTCCCTCCGTGGGAAATGATCTCTTGTTCCAGCTGCTTCATGAGAGTTATACATACAGCTCTCTTTTCACACTTACCTCATGTTCTCCCAGTTTATTTTACATTTATTTCTCTTACTCACTGCTTCCAAGACTCTAAATATTTGAAGGAATAGATTATTTTTTATTCCTTAATGATGTTCTTTCACGAAGTTCAGCACCGCCCTTTTCACCAGTAGACAGTATTTTCTGAAACAGCAAGTGAGGGTTCTCCACCCCCCCTACATCTTTCCCCCGTAGACATTAAACATTAAAAGTTGATTTAACCCCCAAAGCCATTTGGACCTTGCAGTTCAGATAGACCATCAAGCTTCATCATGTAGAAATCTGCCTCTCCTGTTTACTGTCATGTTTATTGGGTTATTATACCTTCTGGTTCGCCAGGGAGAGCCCCTTGTTTACTTTTATTGTGCTTGTCTAATTATTACTTGCACACATTTTGCTCTCAGGTATCTTATGCTTTAAACCATAAATTATGTGGACACTATTTAGGATGGAATAATCCTCCTGGGAGAAAGAGCAAAGAACTCTTTACAGTTGGCTCTTCATCCTTTTGGCCAGGCCTTTAGGACACCCTTGAATCAAGTCTTATTTAATCCCTAATTTGAAGTTAACAAACTAGGATTAGCCATTTGATCTCTGTGTGTTATATTTGGGCTACTTTCTTTAGCAATACCAGTCATCCTCCCCCGGTAAACCCGGCTGCATCCTCGGTACCCAGTTGGGGTTAGTTTGATGAATGAATGGTGCTATTTGAGTCCATGCAATAAAAGTCAACTTCATTTAATTTTATAGCATTACTAAATGTCATTATAGATTAAAGATGAATCAAAGCAAGATGTTTATTGTTTATTTCATTTCCAATGTGAAGACTGCAAATTAGACTAAATAATGTCATATGCTGTCTTGATACCAATTGAGGCCCTGCTTATCTAAATTTAAGTGGGGTTTTGGAGGAAGAAATGGGGCCAACAAATACTGGAAAGTAATTTGCTTATGTGGTATTTCTTTGAGACTCAATATAACCATTACAAATTATTCACAATATTGCAGTTTATATTGGTCATGGCATGGGAACTATTCATAGTAAAAAATATTTTTTTCCTTTTTGAAGCAAAAATTATAGCTGTTGTCATAGCCTTGACTTAATGTCCAAAGTAGCAATCTATTATTCTAGCTAATGAGTTTTGAAAGCATTTTTAAATGTATCAAACTTGCATTGAATGAGTGTTAAATTTCATGCAAAGTTTCACAGTTGTACTAGGAAGATGCATAGCCCTTCTTCAAAACCTTTGCTCTCAGATCACAGAGCTATTGTCATGGCGTTTGGATAGACTGTCAATAAATATATTTTCTGTCTGTGTTCTTTCCAGGCATTTGACTATGAACAAAAGAAGCTATTAGCAACAAAAGGTATGTATTGCCTTAACTATCTATACTTTGATTTTTACTCTCAGTTGACCCATAAAGGGTTTTTCATTGTTGATGGTAAAGTAACACCTTGAACCTGCACTCACAAAAAGCAATCTAGAATATTCAGTTTTCAGTTGCACAAATTTTGTAGGGGTCAAATATATTTTGCTGACTAGATGAACATTAGATTGATTCTTATCATCTAATTAAAATGACTTAAATTTACTATTTTAAGGCAAACATTAAAAATATCAAGAATGTTGTCTTATCTTGTGTCTTTCAAAGCAATGTTGAAGAAACCTGTAGTGACAGAGGTCAGAACACCCACAAATACCTGGAGTGGCCTGGGATTTTCTAAATCCATGCCAGCAGAGACCATTAAGGAGCTGAGAAGGGCCAATCACGTTTCCTATAAACCCACAATGACAACTACGTATGAGGTTTGTAGCATCATGCTGTACCCATTCTTCCTCTCTGATTTCTCACCAGAAGAGGACAGTCCTGCCCTCCCTCCCCATTCTTTACGTGCACAAAGAAAGGTGATTAATGATAACATAAGTTATTCTCATTCCTGCAACCATTTTGTTATGAAATTGATACAATTTGATATTGTATGGTCTTGTCCACTCTCAAAGTTGTTGATCAGCTGTTAAAGACATGTAAATTTGAATAAGTGTTTTTATATAAGATGTATTGTATAAGATGTAATAAATGATAAAGTTGAGGTGAGATTAAGCAAAGGACAGATAAAATAGTCCATAAACATCTATAAAAGTCCCTTTGTCCAGAAATATCACTAGCAGGGTCCCTGTAGGGGGGAGAAGGCAAATATTCAACAAAAACAGGTTTTCAGATATGAGTTAAAAATTCAGTGTGCATGAGTCTGCCAGGAACACAGCAGGAAATATCTCCAATGAAAACTCCAACATTTTATGTTTCCCAGATGTTGGGTACACTGTTCAGGGAAGCTGCATTCTCATCTCATGGAGGAGGAACCTAGAGTTCCCCACTCAGCCAGCCTACACGTGACCCCAGAGCAAGGCTTTTTTAATTTGGGAGAGTCAGATTTTGGCTAGAAGCGTTTTGAAGTGGGATTTAGAGAGAGAGCCTGGACACATACACAATACTGGGAGACTGTATAAACTCAAATTTTGAAGGAAATGATGAATCCAAGAATCACAGTGTTCGACCAGATCGCTGTAGACTGAAAAACAAAGACTGGTTTTAAGGGTTTCATAATTGTTTGTCTAATAACTAGCATTTGCAGATTGACCTTCCTCTCTCTACCCATTTTCTTTGTAATAAATCAGACTATTGATGAAAGGCAAAAGCAAGCATGCTACTTTTTTCTCTCTGCCTCTCTGAGTAAGTAAAAAAGAAAACACTTTTGAAGTAGTCAAAAGAATGATCTCCTCTGAGTTTCATTGTCAGCATTATAGTAGCAACCTGGTAGGCTGGACTTAGGATCGAGGTTATTCTCTGAAGCTAGGTTGTGGAAACAATGGAAGACTTTTGGAGTCTACCCCATTTGAGCTCTGGGAGCAAAAGAAGTATCTTATGTTAGTTGATAGGCCTCAAGGCTGCTTTGACAATTCTTGGATTTTAAACTGATCCATCCTTTTCACCCAGTCATGCTTTAGATCAGGAGGAGAATTAAAGTGTCCATTGTGCTTCTGAGTTTTTTCAAAGGAAAAATGTTTTATTTCAGAAATGCTACTGCAGTGCTGCCCTCTAAGACCAAAGGGTTCACAGGTGATGATCGTGTCAGGGGGGTAAAGTACACAGGGTATGGGGTGTGACAACTCTCATGGAGCAGCAGCTTCAGGGAACTGACTTCCTTCTTTGGAGCCTGTTTTCTCATTGGGGTTGCTCCCAGAGAAGGGTATGGGAAAGGGTAACAAGTATATTACGTTCACAGTCATGTTGAGCAGGGATTATCAGTTTTACACCTTGGGGTGGTGTGAATGCCTAATGGGCTGACTTGCTAGAAGCTTAGCAATTCAAGCAGCTCACCCGGAGTTGCCTTGGAAGAAAGACCTAGCAATGTACTTTAGAAAATTTGGCCATTGATAGCCCTAGAGAGTGCAATTTCACTATGACACTTGTGAGGTCTCCATAAGTCAGAAGAGACTTGACACCCACTGGTTACTGGCTAGTTACTTTCGATAGAGAACCTCCCCTTGAAGATAACCCAGGGTTGTTGAGATGACGTAACTGAATCTCATTGGGGAAATTATTTCTGCACCTCTAAGAGAAATAGTACTTTTTATATCCAAGGGAATGCCTCCAAATGTTAACATGAACTCAGAATGTTGCTGAGAATTATTATATGCAATACTTGTCACAAATTATTTGTGGGTTAAGAGATAGACTTTTGGTTCTTTTTTTCAATAACAATTTTTTTATTGTAAATTAGGTGGGGATTTATATTTCAGATGATCAACTTTATATTCAACAGTAGAAACTCTTAATCCAATCCCCTAACAGTTTACCCCTCACCTGCATCTTGATTTCTCTTCTTCCTCTTTCATACCACTGTCTTCTATTTCACCCAAGTTAATACTCATCAACAACATAGGGCATTGCTCTATTGTAAGATGGGTTTTCATCCACAAGTTTATTCAGTCCCCCCAACATTCCCAGTGAGAAGGAGGAGGTCAGTGGTTAAATGACATACTCAGGATCATGATAAGCAAAGTGTCAGAAGAAGAGCGATAATTCATTGTACAAAGCTCCCCCATAGTGCTCTTCTTAGTGGCTCAGCCCAAGACAGTACAGAGCAAAAGTGGTGTATAATGGATCTAGAATCACCTTATGAGTAGCAGAAGCATTTTATGAGATAAAGCAGTTCTAGGAGGGGAGTATTTGGGGGAGAGGGGACTAGCTAATGTGCATAGGTAATCAACAGTTCCATTTCAGACTCAAGAAGTTTAAAGTGCCTATTAGTGCAGTGTGAGGGTCAGAATGTTAATAGTGCAAGTGTCCATTCCAGTAAGAGTTCAAATCTGGAGGTAGAAGTTTGGGAGTCATTTGGCACCATGCACTTAGAAAGAGGTTGAACTTTCTCATTGAGAATAAAAGTGGGGTGTTAGTGGGGAGAGCACTCAGGCACCAACCCAGAAGTAAGCTGAGAGTGGAAGAGAGGACATGCCTACACAGATACTGTAAGTCAGGTGGCACACCTAGGGCGTGAGATGCCATGATCCTCCAGAGTGGGGAGGGTTTGAAATAGGCCTTGGTCGCAGTCAGCAGTAGTAGTGTGACCTTGAAGCGGATGATTGGGAGAGGGTCCCGAGTTATGGGATGGCATAGAGCAGGCAGTGCTTTATTTTTCTTGGGCATGGGATCTCCATGGGTTGGGAGCCAATTCCATTACAGCAAACAAAATACATCCAAGTGAATAGTAACAGATTGTCTTGGAACTGTCCACTGAGCATAAAACTATGCACATCATAGATTTTTTTTAACTTTTTCATTTATGAATTTAGGGAAGGCTTACATAACAGATCAGTTTTCCATTCAATGGTTCAAATACATTTTTTTCATCTCATTGATTTGCAAGCTCCTCAGTGTCATTTCACGGATCTAACTTCTCCCTTCTGTTTCATGCTTTCCTTCCTCCTCCGTTCTTAACCTTCTGTATTCTGTCTTTGGGGAAATGCTGCCCCATTCATTACTCGAAGGTGGGCATGCCTCCTAAGTGTTCTTTCCCCCCTGATGGGACTGTCTATGTTTTGGATGAAAATCAACCCATGAGAATAAATTCATTTCCAGGCTGTGGGTTATAGTCTCAGGAGGTTCACTAGTCTGGTTTTACCAGTAAACTTGGTCATTAAAAAGATTTATGATTTTTGGATTTTGTTCCACTTTATTCTCCCAACTCTATCCCAAAGCAAACTCACTGCTATGGAGTTAATTCGAACTCCTAGCCATCTTAATGTATCTTGGATCTTTTAATGTAACCCTTTCAGGACAGCCAATAATATTAGCCAGGTACCAATTAGTAATTCAGTCTTATGGTCATGGCGTTGGACTTTCACACAGTCTCTTGGTCCACTCACTGGGCTAATTGTTTCCATGCGCCTTATAATTTTACCACCCTTCCTTCCTCTAGAAAGGGAGAGATCAATAAGTATACCTTACATTGCCACTCCCAAGCTAAGCAGTGTGTCAAAAAGGACTTGCCAGTTGACCTTGGTGTGCCTGAGACCATGGTCCTGAGCGCCTGCCCCCCCCCCCCACACACACACTCAATGGCTCATTTCCTGAAGCGGTTTGGCTATGTTTAAGATGTTTTTTAACTTTTCCCTTTATGTTTTTCCCACACCTCTCAATATAATTGCAGCAATGGAAAATACACACGTGAAAATGCCCTCTGTCAGACATATAAATATGTTTATACAGACATATACATATAAATAATAGCTGAGTATTCTCCCAATCTCCCACCTGTATCTCTGTAGTCTGCATGGCTATCCTTACATTTGTTCCCAAGTAGCTGTTATAGGATTATGTCTATAACATTATTTACCTCTATTGCTTTTAACTCTGGCCCCATTTCCTCACTTCCCTCTTGTTCTATATTGCCTTCCCCTTAAGTCCGGGACTCTGGAGAAAGCCCAGACTATCTACTTCTGTAAATACTTACAGTATCAGAAGCACACAGGGACTCTGCTTTCTTGTCCTATAGGATCCTTATGAGCACAATCAACTCTACAACAATGAGTTTGAAGTTTGTTTTTTAGAGACCAGACTGTTAAGTTTAAGGTTGACAATCTGCTCCCATAAAGATTTCTAGTCTCAGAAACCCTGCATAGAGTCAATTCCAAGTAAGAATTAACTGAATGGCAATGAGTTTTGGGGGGACCTGCTAGCCAGTAATCTACCCTCACTTCTCTTCCCACCCCAGGTAGCCATCAAAGAACATTAATTTTAGTGTGAAAATTTTTCTTGGATATTTATAGTAGTGATCTCATTACAATATCTGACCTCTTGTGACTGGCTAATTTATTCCATTTAACATCTTCCAGTCTCACAAGTTCATCATGATGCGTGAACTTTCCATAGAGTTCCATTGTGTATATGTGCCACATCTGTTGATACATTCTCCCACTGTGGATTTAACTCATTCCTCTCTCTTTATTTTTGTGAGTAGCATGTTGAACATGGGTATGCATACATCCAGTAGTGTTGACCAAGAGGAAGCTCAGCATGCACTCTTCCCTCTGTGCTATGGGCTGTCAGACTGCTCTTGGGGATCCTGGTAATCAATTCCCCACAATGAAGAAAAAGAGTTTTTGATGTGTATAATGAACTGTCTGGGCACTGGAGGACATAGGCTATAGAAAGGCCCCCCTTCCTGAGAAGCAATATCTATAGGTGACTACAGAGGCTAACAAGACAAGTAAATGGCAGATTCATCTCTCCTCTCACCCCAGTAACCTCCTCACCTTATGACATTTCTCTTTTTGTGGTTTTGCTTACAGGATCCATCAATGTCCCTTTCCCGGTCCAACAGTCGTGAGCACTTGGGAAATGGAAGTGAATCTGATAACTGGAGAGACCGAAATGGAATAGGACCCACAAGTCATAGTGAATTTGCAGCTTCTATTGGCAGCCCCAAGCGTAAACAGAACAAATCAAGTGAGCTTTGACTTTTATTCATACCTTTCGGTACTTAGAGTAAGTCTAAAAGTTTTCTGGTTTGTGTTGCTGTGGAAATACAACTCTGGCCTCCATGCCTTTAAGAACTAGCTGTAACTTACTGTCTCCTCCTCTGGGAATCCTTCTCTGTTTCTCCAGGTGAATTAAGCCCCCAAGCCTCCCCCTGTTAGTACATTTTTTTCATGCATTTATTTGCAACCTTGTCATGTAGTAGTAGTAGTAGTAATAGTAGTAGTCGTAGTCGTAGTCATAGTCATCGTAGTAGTTGTTGTTGTTAGGTGTCATCATAGCAGTTCCAACTCATGTGAACAACGGAACAAAACTGTGTCCAAACCTGCCCCATATTCATAATTGTTCTTATGTTTGAGCTCATTGTTTCAGTCGCTGCGTCAGTCCATCTCGTCAAGGACCTTCCTCTTGTTCACTGCCCCTTGGCTTTACCAACCACGATGTCCTTTTCCAGGGAACGGTCTCTTTTGACAACATGTTCAAAATATGAAAGACAAAGTCTTGCCATCTTTGTTTCTAAAGAGCAATCTGGCCATACTTCTTCCAAAGCAGATTGATTGGTTTGTCCTTTTAGCAGCCATGGTAGTTCCAATATCATTCTCTAACATCCCAATTCAAATGCATTGATTCTTCCTCAGTCTTCTTTATTTACTGTTTGACTTCCACATGTATGTGAGGCAATTGAAAATACCATTGCTTGGGTCAGACGCACTTTAGTTTTCAAAGTAACCTCATTGCTTTTCAACATTTTAAAAAGGCATTGCGAAGCAGATTTCCCTAATGCAGTGTATCGTTTGATCTTTTCACTACTGCTTCCATGAACACTGATTGTGGATCCAGGTCAAATGAAATCCTTGACAACTGCAGTCATACTGAATGGCGTACTGAAATGCAGTGGTTTGCTCCTCTCTGTGTCTTTCCACATAGAATTTGAGCTCTCTTAGCTTGAGCCCATAGGTATTTATATTAACCACCGAAATGTACACTCTGTTGCCCACACAAGGCATTATGTTAGACTTTGTTTTATTTATTTATTATTTTCAAATGTCTAGCAGAGAGTCTGAAACCTAGTAGGTACTTAGTGAATTGTAGGGACTGAGGTTATGAATGATTAATGCAGACAATTTAGATGTTGTGGGAAAGATAAGAACATAAAGGAATTAAGCAAATATTATCAAATTAACATCTTGGACAAGAGAAGGTAGTTATTATAATCAATGAGAAAGATTTTATGTTTTTTAATTGAAAAAATGTATCCAAATAGGCATATGCATAGGGGAGTGGGGTTTTAAGATAGAGCAAGTTGATTCTAGAATTTAGACTACCCAGTGAATATAATAGTTTTGTTTCTAAGGACACCTATACTTTGGGGCTACATAATCATGGTTTTGTGAATACTCTACTAATTTCCTTGGGTGGTTGTTTAAATTAAAGATGACTTCAAGGGATGATTTTGGTTCTTGGATTGAAATGTTTTTTCCTCAAAAAGAAATTTGGGGGTTCTTCCAGTCTTGTTTGGTTTTTTAAAGCCTGGATTAGGTAAGAACTTGAAAATCTTCATATTTATTCCTTGCCGATTAGGATTTGATTGTTGATTCCTTGATCAAAATGTTTGGTAATGGTAGTTAGGTCCTCATCCCGTTCTGGTCTCCTGGCAAAGGGGGCAATAACGTAGGGAGGTAGTTAGACCTGAGTTCAATTTCTTCTCCGATTTCTTGGTGTCATCCTCCTGCTGCTGCTCCAGGAGAATCAATGCAAACTGTTGAATCCTGGATAGCCACTTGAGCCGTAGTGTCTCCCGAGAAAGCACATAGTTAACCAAGTCCTCTAAGCTTTGTGTGTTATTGAGGCTGAACCTAATGACAATGTTGAGACACCCTTAATCAACACGTCAGTTACAGAGTCAAGCTAACGTTCATTCCTGTATTTTTCTCAAAGGATAGATTAGTTTCTATTATAACTTAAAGCCAGAAACCCCAGTATCATTCTTATCACAGCTTATATTACCCTTAATTTTGGAAGCACTCTGTTTTGTGAATTCCCTGCTCAGTTGTATTTTTGGTGGGAATGAGATTTATGTGTTGCATTATCATAAAATTCCTTTGGTGGTGGGAAAGCACAAGTCTGGTTACTCAGAGCCGTCCTGTGATCCAACAGAAACCTGGACTTACAACTTTTCATACCTTTATTGTGTCCCAGGGATCTTCCTTCCAGTTCCTCATTTAATTCCCATCAAATCAATTATAAAGAGTGAATGTTTCTGGATGCTCAGGGAGAATATGATTAATGATTATTAACTATGGATGCACTGTTGCTGAATTGCTGCCTCCCAAGTGTAACCTTCAAGATGACAGGATCCTCCCTGAGAGCAATAACCAGCATCGCCTTAATGAAAAGCCAATGTTTCCATAAAGGATTGCAGCATTTCTAGAGCTTCTGCTCTCTTCAGTTGAACAATGAAATCAGAACTATTTAGGTGATTAAAACTTTTAATTAAACCATGTTCTCTGTGGGCACTTCCACTTCAAGCCTGTCTTTTCCCTTTGTCTTTCAGCGGAACACTATCTCAGCAGTAGCAATTACATGGACTGCATTTCCTCACTGACAGGAAGCAATGGCTGTAACCTGAACAGCTCTTTTAAAGGCTCCGACCTCCCTGAGCTCTTTAGCAAACTGGGCCTGGGCAAATACACAGACGTCTTCCAACAGCAAGAGGTCAGTCATTATGTATTTATTTTCCAGGGTCTCTTTGTCTGATTGTGCTGAAGTAAATCCCTCATTGACCTATGGTTATACTGTCACTGAGCATTGACTTAACTCATAGAGCTTAGTTGTGCTGCTGGTTACAAGGTCACCATATTTCTTATTTATCCGGCATACGTGTTAAATACAGCGAAGTGTAGAAAACTGTGCTTGCAAAAATGCATCAGAGCAGTCCTTCACTCGTGTGAAGGAAGTTAAGATTATATGGCCACGTGGCTCGGCTGTGACTTTTGATAGTTTAGCAGGTGTTCTGTAATCCTTCTCCTGTTTGTGATCTGATGGGAGCCATGGGTTCAAAGGGGAGTTGCTGGGGAATGTGGTCTCTATTCAATATCCGTAGATGTTGTCATCAAACTGGCCCCCTCATCCAGTCCTGCTTCTGACTCATCCTTAGGTAAGCTCTACTTCTTGGGATGCCAGTCAGCAGTCTGCTGCCTGCCTTGTAGACTCTGGGATTCACCAGCTTCTGTGGCTGTGCAAGCCAGAAGCCTGCCACCTGACCCAATAATTAAAACTGACCAGCTTCTACAACTGTGTGAGCCATTTTATTGAAATAAATCTATTTCTCTATCTCTCTCAGACATATTTGAGAAAAAGTTTGTAGGAAACTGGAATTCAAAGATAGTGGAATTTTTCCATGAACTTAAAATTTTTCCATGTTTTTATTTACATCCTTCCCTGGAGAAGCCAACATATGAGATTTTGAAAACAGAATTGTATATGTGTTTTTTCTGAATTCCTAAATCTGACTAGTTTTAAAGGTGTCTCACAGACTCAGCTTTCAGTAGTAAAGAAAACACTGCTAACTCTTGGTCAAAGTACACAAAATCTCACCACCACTGAATCAAAATACTTTTGAGAGACTAGCTTCTGGGTGATTACATGTTCTATATTTAAAAAAATTGTTTTAAGTTTTTAATTTTTTACATGTTCTATATTTTTCTACAGTTTTTTTCCCCCAGAATGAAAACGATAAGGTAGCTGACTGGTTGGCTCTGTTTTCAGACCAAATGTTGAAAGAAATGAGCTCCAAGCTTTAAAGTCACAACTCAAGTCCCACCATGAGACTTGAAAGATGTCATTTGTACCCTGATGAAAACCTTATTTCCTGTAGCAACAGTGCTGAAAACCAAACCTTCTTATCATAAAAGTGGCTAAATTATAATGCCAATGAAGACTACACTCTTGAAGTTGTGAATATCTTGTTCTGTGTTTCGGTATATGCAACTCAGGGGCGATGAACCTCTAGGGTCATCAAGCAGAACATGGGTTGGGGGGGTAGTACATTGGGGGGGGGGATGGGTGGTAAAAAGGAGGTGATGTCCAGGAGTCTAGAAAGAAAAAGAGCATCTGAAAACTGATTGTGGTAGCTATTGTACAATACTGTTGGATGTGACTGAACTATGGGATGATATGCTCCAAATTAATAAATTACAAAAATAGTGCCTGAATGCAAAGTGAGGGTATTGATTGGGAAGAGATGAGATACTGAAACTTGGGATTGTGACATATGGGTAGAGTCAAGAAGCTGTGGGCACAGAATCTTAACATTCCCTTGAATTACTCCTGCCAACAGAACCAGCCTTCTTCCTGCCATTGAAAGAGTTTCTTTCTACCTCTGTCTTCTAAACCACTCTCCCCAGTAAAACCATCATCTCTTCCACCCTGTGGAATGAGAGTGACCCAGATTTGCCGGAGAAACTCTGCCACACACTGCGCTAGTCTAGGTAGACTAGAGAAGCAAATTCATAGACATGCATATGGATATAAGGGAAACGTTTATATACAAGAGAAATGGAACATTGAGAAAGCATCTCAACCCAGTCCAGTCCAATACTTAATACCACAAGTCTGATATTAGCCCATGTTACCAGTCTATAAAGTCTCCTTCTGACTCACGAAGTCATGGGCCAGTAGGTGCAGAGTCCCGGCTCTGGCAGAGTTCCCCTCATGGCTCCTTGTTTCCAGGGCTCAAGGTCCATCAGCAGTATCCATTGGTGATAGAAACATCTCAGTGCTGGCAGGGGTCTCTCTGTGGCTTTTCCAGCTTCAGAGGTCTGGTTTCTCTTCCGGCTCTTCCGATTCCTTGGGCGCTGCCATCTTGTCAGTTGAGCGACTCCCAACAACTGGGGGGAGGGGGGGATGGTCTCATCTCCGTGAGGGAAATACTGCGAGACTTCCCAGAATTCTCAGGAGAAAGCCGTGCCCACACAGAGGCCTCATTGGCTACTCACTGGGTATCTCCAGATTGACAGGCTAGACTCTACCCCTATATCCCAATCATGAAATTGACGTCAAGTACTTGACCGCCACACACAGCCATTGCCTCGTGTTGCCAGGATTAACCTCCAGCATCCAGTTGGGTTTCTATATCTATAAATTCCCTGCCAGCAAGTGGATTCTGGCTCCTTGGGACCCTCGAGGACAGGAGAGGACTGCCTTGTGGATTTCCAAGACGATCACTCCTGACAGGAATAGAATGCCTTGTCTCTTTTCATGGAACAGTGGGTGGTTTTGAATGACTGAGCTTGCAGTTAGCAGCCCAATCCCTAACCCCAGCACCAAGAGGGAAATAGTACAGTTTTTGACACAGGGAAAAGTTTACTAAACCCAATATGAACTGCGTGATTGCTCAAATCTGACAAACATGGCAAATATGAGGTTGACGCAGGACAAGACGATAGTGTGTTTTGTTGTGCGTGGGCTCCCTATGAGCAGGATTGAACTCGGCAGCATCACACACACAGAAACCTTGGGGCTGTGTGGGGATAGCGATTCCGGGGGTGAGTGGAAGGCACAAGGAGCATAAAGTTGGCTACGTCCGAGTTTATTGATATGGGCTCACTTCAGTCACTATCAAAAGCTGAGAGGTTAAATAAGGATCTAATAGTGTACTTGCTTGATTCACTGAAGCATATATTAAGCCTGACCTACATTAAATGAAACAAATACCAAACCTGCTTGATGTTCTATGGGGAGATAACTGTATCCAAAGACCCCAGGGAGTTGCCACATGGGACTGGATTTATCCACTGGACTGATAATCCAATCTATGGAGTGCCCAAAGGTTTGCAATGAAACCCTCAAACCAGACCTTCTGCCATGGAGTTGATTTCAACTAGTGCCTGCCCCCTGTGGGGTTTATCCGACTGTAGATCTCTGTAGGAGCAGATAGCCTCATCTTTCTCTTGAGGAGAGAAACCACTGACTTTGCTCTTAGCAACCCAACTCCTAACTTTGCCACAACAACACTTGACATTCTTCTGTGCCTATGAGTGAGGAGCACATTTGTAAAGAGAGTTCCAGAATCCTTGAAAACTGCTGTGATTGTTATTCCATGAGGTGTCAGATGTGAGAGTGAGAATTGCTGTGACTGAATCAAGCCATCTAACTACAGAGGGGCTGATGAGGCCCTGTCGTGGTAGAGGCCATATAGGAAAATTTATTCAGCAAAGGCAGTAATTGGAAGAGTATGGCATTAGCTACATAGGCTTGGTAGCCGTAGGAAGGAAATAGATGGAAAATCTACAATTGATTTTCTCTGAGCAAATGAAAAAGAATTTTAGGTCAAGTGAATCCCAATCAAATGTGAATTGCCAGAATAGTGCCATGGCTCCTCAAATTTATTCCCAGACTTGAACCATCTGCAGCCCTATAACCCTTTGAATGAAGGAGAGGTGGAGTCCCCTTGAGGGATAACCCCCACTGTACTGCTAGAAATTTGTATTATTCATCTTTCCCAGAGGCATCCTCAACATAACGAATGACTACTTGCTGGAGAAAAAGAAATCATCATTACTGGACACTGGCTCTGAAATCACACTGATTCCAAATTATCTACCATGCCACTACAGCCCACTAAAGTAGGGGCATATGTGGAGGGTAGTCATTAATTGAGTCTTAGCTTTGAAAGCAACATACTCATTAACTGATAAAAATTCCCATGGTGCATCCATGGCATTCAGAGTAAGGGTTATTGTGTAGTAAGAGTAGTAAGTGGAAGCCATCAGAGTTGCCTTTATCTTAGAAAATAGTGAACTAAAAGTAATAGAGAATGCTTGAGGGACTTAGAGATTACTACCAGGATAAAGAGCTTGAAGAATACAGGGACGGTGAGCCCTACTATATCTCCATTGAACTTGCCTATTTCCATTGAAGGCTATTTCTGTCTTTCTGCTATTATGAACAGTGCTGTAATGAACATGAGTATGCATATATCTTTTTGAGTTACATATCTTATTTCTCTAGGATATAGACCAAGTAGAGGTATTTCTGGATCAAATAGTATTTCTGTTTCCAACTTGTCACTGAAGCATCATTCTGGTTTCCACTGTGGTTGGACTATTTGACAGTCCAACCAGTTATAGCTAAAGCTTCCAATTTCTCCACACTCTTGCTATATTATATTGTTTTATTGTAGAAATGGGCTGAGGCGAGATATCTCAGTGTTATTTTGATGCCCAGGTAAGTTACCGTATTTTTTAGACCATAAGACACACCTGACCATAGGAAAACAAGAAAAAATATTCCGAACCAAATACTATCAGTATACTAATATATTTATTAAAATAAAGCAAAAATACAGTAATATTTAACAATGTAGACTTGAGTGGTGTTAAGAACCATCATCCCTTTCATTAACAAGTGAGGAAAGACTTAGAGGCCCAAACACTTTTCTAGCTTTCTGGAAACCCTAAAAATTCATCATCACTAGTATCAAAATTTATGAAGCTCTGTTGTCCACAATCACTTATTCGATTCATATCCTGGTGGCATTTTTTGTGCAATTCTAGTTTTGGTGTGCATAGCAAGGGCACTTCTCATAAATCTGTAGTACCATGATAGTGAGTCAGTAGAATCCTTAATGCCTTTTTCTACAGGTATACGGTGGCTTCATAGATGATCATTTGTATAGAAACTGAGAAGTTCATATTCCGGTAACATGTGATTCATTCTTTCATGTTCACTTCTAACTGTGGTCATGGAAAGTGTGCTTAATTTGATCAAGATTTTGCAGCTGATCCTCCTGTTTTCTCTACTCTCTTATCGTTTTCTCAGTTAGAGATGGCCCAAAATGTCTCTCCGCTGCTCTGTTTCCATATTCTTTTGCATATTTTACTACCCTACAGTTTAAACTGAATTTTTATTCTAATCTCTTCATCAATGACTTTTTGTACCATTAGAGAAAGGGTGTTTTTCTGGGGACAATTAGAGTAGTGAAAAAACTGTTAGTTGTTATGAGAGACATATTACCACATACCTCAGTATTGTAACTTATGGTAACTCAAATCACTTGGTATTACTATTATAGAGCACCAACCAACTTGACGGGCAGGGCTTTGCATGGCAGGAGAGACTCTATGTCTTTCTCTTACATGATGGGTTCTTGGCCTGCCTGTCAGGACACTGTACTGCATCATATAGTCCCAGCCAGAAAGTTCCCTGGTACCGTACCTAATGCCTGCCTATCACCATGTTTTCATGCTGTCAATTTTTCAGTGTCATAGGCACACAGGAGTGGCATGCATTGTGCTGATCATGGGATCTGACTGATTGAAACTCCAGGAGATGGGACTCCTTCCCCCCCATCCACCCGAGCACACAGCAATCCACAGCATGAAAACAGCAGCAGACATCCTAAGCAAATGTTCTGGGATACCACACCTTTGAACCATAAGATGCACCCTCATTCCCCCACACACACACTTTTTTTGGGGAAAAGTGCATCTTACGGTCCAACAAATACAGTAGTTGACTACACATTTAGCTGCTAACCACAAGGTCAGCATTTTGAACTCACCAGCTACACTGCAGTAAAAACTTGAGACTCTGCTCCCATTCAGATGTATAGCGGAAACCCCAAGGGGCAGTTCTGTTCTGGCAATGAGTCAGAATCAACCCAGTAACAGTGAATTTGGCTTGATTGGATTTAATGGTTCTAATCATCATGAGCATTTCTTCAAATGTCATTGACTTTCTGCATGTCTTCTTGATAAAATGTGTGGTCATGTCCTCGGCTTATTTTTATATTGGCAATCTTTATCGTTCTAGGTTTAGCAGTCAGGTCTTTGAGCCATCTTTTTTTAATATAGATTTTATTGGGGGTTCTTACACCTCTTATAACATTCAACACATTGTTCATGTTAAGCATACTTGTACATATGTTACCACGTTCATCTACAAACATTTTCTACTTGAACTCCCCCAGCATGCACTCCTCTTTCCTCCAGTTATTTTTTTAAAATTCCAACTCCTCATATTTCCCCTTCCCCCTTCTCCTCCCCTATGAACTTCTAATAATTTACAAATTGTTATTACCTCTTCATATCATACGCTGTCCAATGTGTCACTTCACGCACCCCCCCACCGTTGTCCACACACCAGAGAGGAGGTCACATGTAGATCCCAGAAATTAGTTCCCCCTTTCTACACCCATGTAGTTTATTGTTAAACTGTTTAGTTCCCCCTTTCTACTTCACCATCCCTCCACCTTCCCAGTGTCACCATTTCCCCACTAGTCTCAAGGGATTATCTAAACTAAATTCCCACGTTTCTGACTCTAATGTACATCCCCTGGTCTAGTCGAATCTGTCTTGTAGAATTGCGATGATGATAGTCGGTGGGAGGAAGCATTTGAGAATCAGAAGAAAGTTGCACATTTCATTGAGTTTGTTTTTGTATATGGAGTGAGATATAAGTCCTATTTTATCATTTTATAGATAGTTAACCAGTTTGGCCAGCACCACTTGTTAAGGAGATGATCTCTTCCCTGTTTAATGAGGTTAGTCAGCCATCAACTGCTCATATGTAGATGGATTTACTTTTGAGTTCTCAACTGTGTTCCATTGGTCTATGTGTTTGCCATTGTACCAACACCAAGCAGGGTAGTAGGTGCTGATATCTGGAAGGGTGTGTTCTCCCATTTTCTTCTTCATTAGTAGGGCTTTGTTTATTCAAAGGTTATTTCTTTTCCATTTAAACTTGGTGATGAGTTTTCCCATCTCTTTAAAGAATGATGCTGAATCTGAGTAGAGATTGCATTATATTTGTGATTGTTTTGGGTAGAACTGACACTTTTTTCTGTTAAAACTTCATTATCCTGTGCATTTTATAGTCTAACACATATATAGGTCTCTCGTTTTTTTGTCGTAGAATTCTATAATATTCTCTATATAAACCATTTGTTTCTCTGGTTGGATTTCTTCCTGTTTCATCTTTGGGGCATTTGTAAATGGTGTTGCCCTGATGTCCTTTTCAGAGTTCCCCTTGTTGGTTAAAAGACTCTGACATGTATTTGCATATTGGTCTTGTCCCCATCACTATGTGGGATCTTTCAATCAGTTCCAAAAGCTTTCTTGTTGAATGTTATTGAAATGTTCTGTGTATAAGATCATATCATCTACAAAGAGGCATTTATGTCTTTGTCAATCTCTAGTTGTTCTGTGTCGTCACATCAGTTTTGACTCATATCAAACCAATGAACCAGCAGAACAACACACTCTTTTGTGTCAACTTCAGACTGTTTATATGTTTGAGCCCATTGTTGCATGCACTCTATCAATCCAGCTTATTGTAGGCCTTCCTCTTTTTTACTGCTCCTCTGCTTTTCCAAGCATGATGACCTTCTCCAGGAATTGGTCTCTTCTAAGGGCAAGTTCAAAGTACACCAGATGAAGTCTCACCATCCTTGCCTCAGGAGCATTCTGGCTCCACTTTTTCCAATACACATTTTGTTTTTGTCATATTGGCAGCCCATGGTACTTTCAATAGTCTTTGCCAGCACAATAATTCAAATGCATACACTTCCTTTATTCATTTTCCAACTTTACATGTATAGGAGGTGATTGAAAATACAATGGTTTGGGGCAGGTGCGCCATAGTCTTCAAAATTAGCTCCTTGCAGTGCAATGTATCATTTGATCTCTTGACTGTTGCTTTCCTGAGCACTGATTATGGATTCAGTTTGGATGCCTTTAATTTAGCTTTCTTGCCTTATGGCACTAGCTAAGACTTCTAGCACAATTTCGAATCACAGAGGTGACAAAGGACATTGTTGTCAGGTTTTGGTTTTCAGTGTCTTTCCATAAAAACCAGCATGGACCACAGGTTTTATATATATGTCCTTTATATTCAGAAATTTCTCTTCCATTTATTTTGTTGATTGTTTTTATTTAATATATATATTAGATTGTGTCAAATGTGTTTTCTTTATCAATCAATATGATCTGTGGTTCTTAATTTC
>PVJH01011269.1:0-69653 GCA_004026705.1 Nesogale talazaci | reverse complement strand
GTTGGATTGGTTTCTTGAGCTTCCCTTTCAAATTTTCTATTCAGCTCTTTGACTTCATCATTTCTTCCATTAACTTTCAATGCTGTATGTTTAAGAGCACGTTTTGGTCCCTTCGGACATCCACGTTGAACATTTCTTTTTTTTTTCTATCTTTTTCAAGACCTTTTGCTTTCTTCATGAATGATGATATGGTTGTCCTCCCACAGTCTTCTTTCATTAGTGTTTAATGCAGCAAAATTGTTCTTGAGATGATTTCAAATTTCAGGTGAATAGAAACGTGCAGTGATTGTGCCTGGATATCACAGAAAATAGCATCGGAGGTTTTAAAGCTTGTCTCAAAACAAGCAGCCATCTAAGTAATAGAGGTGTCAACTAAGTCCACATGGATAAGCCCACTGGCCTGTATGGTCAAATGATTATTAATAATATAACCCTCAATCAGAAGAAAAAATTGTGTAAGTGCCTAAATTGTGAGCACTACATTTGCATATGGTTATGACCAGGGGAGTTCTTCATTTTCAGAATACCTACTTACAGTAAATCTTCATTGACATCATAAGGGATAAGTGCACAGTCACATCCCTAGCAGTCAAAAATCCATTTAAGCTTAACCAGTGGGGATGCCCTAACTCTGGAAGGAGGCTAACAAGGCCAGCAAGATAAGTAGCCAGGCACAGAGCTCCTCCCACACAAAGGTCTCATGGGTAATGATCTGGTGAGACTAGGCAGAGAAGCATCTCTGATTTAGATATACAGGCACATGAAGCTTCAGCAGATGGTTGGGTTGTCTCCTGGGGAGAGATAGGTGTAGATAATTTTCTAGTGATCATTACAAAACCTGTCTTCCTAGAATATCAATTGTATCCTTATCCCACGACACTGTAAAAACTAGAAAATCTCGGGCTGAGCCCTGGTGGCGTAGTGGTTGTGCGTGGGACTGCAGCCCACTGGGATGGAGGTCCAATTCCAGCTCACAGGAACAAAGGCTGGGCCTCCTACTCCCACCACCAGAGGGCAGTGATGCCTAAAATAAATACATACATACATACATACATGCATAAATACATAAATAAAAATACCAGATAATCTCTTCCTGTGATCATTGTAAAAAATTTCTGGGGGCTGATCCCCGGTGGCATAAGTGGTTGATTTCCAGAGTGTGGCCTGGGCATGGTGGTTCAAAGCCAGCGGCGGCTCTCAGGAGCAGCACTGGGTAGCTCCCACAACAACCAGAGGGTAGTGATGCCCCCCCCCCCAAAAAAAAATTGCTTCTGTTACATAATTTAAGGTATCTAACTTGATTGAATTTCACTGGGTTTTCGATGTGGTTTGGAGGTAACAAATTTCACCGACCTTCTGACAGGACTTGCAGAAATAAGCTGAGAATTTCTCAGATTAATCTCTCTTTGGCAGCACAATAGAAGACTTTTCTAGACATGTTTCCCAGCATCAGCAAGACCTGTAAAGATTGGTGAAATATGGTTACACATTTCCTGGGACAAGTCAAAAATTAAATGACAGACATCATTAAAAGGTAAAAATATAGAAAAAGGAAGCTCGTGAAGCTATACTTTCTTGTCATGCCTGCCTCTGGGACTGGACATTTCTTATAATGGTGATGATCTCTTTCTAACACATCCTGAAGAATCCATATTTTTTCAATTGCATCACATCACAGGAGTTCTGGCATCCTTAAGGGACTCAGGCAATTATCTGTGAAATTCTTTTTGAGTGTTAGGAACAAAAAGAAGTCTGAAGGGGAAAAAGTTCAGTAATGTAAGGATGAGGCAATATAAGGAAAAGATCAGAAAGAGATAATGCTTCCTAATTAAATTCTCTTAGGACAATCCTTGCTAGCCTTACAAAAATGAATAAGCTTATATGCAGCCAATGTGATCACAGAAACATGTTTAAACATGTTTAATGTCTTATAAATGTATACATGTATGAACTGGGACTTGTAGCACAATTTATTTTGCTTACTCTGGTATTTTGGTACCAGAAAGCATCTGAGTGTTTGGGTGTAATTATCTTTTCCTACTACCAGACACTGTCAGATTTATGGAAATTTTATTATTTTATGACCCCAAATTACATTAGGAGCAGAGTGTAGGCCTTCTGTAATTTACAAATATTTATAATTTAATTCTGTGCCTAATATTAATATACTAATTCAACTTTACTTGAAGCACAGATATGGAGCCATTATTTAAAGTTACTTTGTCTTCATTATTTTTATAAAGAGTTAAAACTCTTCCCCTTGATTCAAAGAGAGTTTCTAAAAAAATCTCTGGTGCTTTCCCTAAAATAAACTGTTTTGTGTAGAAAACCTTTCACTCCCATGTAAATTTCCTCTTTATGCTGATTGGTATGTTAATTTAAGTGACAATTATAGATCAGTATTTACAGCTGCATTTAAGAATGCTGGAATTGAAGAGCTATGCAAGGCATGTATTTGTCTTGTTTCTATTAAGAAAGGTGAAAAATTGCCTATGAAAAGAATGGGCTGATAAAAATAGGAGCACTTCCTTCAACAGACTTTTTTTTTTTCATTAGTTTCACTTCATGGTTTGTGCTCATCATTCTAGATCTTTTTTATTTTCGTTCCCTCAGTCTATTTCTTAAATGATGAGGTTGCCCTTTTCTATTTTCTAGACAAGAGATTTTCTAATGTCAAGACATGTAATTTTTCCCCTGTAGATATTTTTTTTAGGCTAGGAAATGATGCCCCATAATGATGAAGCTCTTCAGATGGAGAAATTTTTCACCACAAGAGGAATTTCAAGTAATATGATGCACCTTAATATTTTAAGATGGGAAATGCATGACAAGTAATGCCTCAGTGGAGAGTTATCCGAACATGGGTATAATGAAATTGTTTCCTTTTGGAGTTAATAGATGACCTTGGGCAGAATATAAAAGTAAAATAAAGGATGGACAGAAAGAAGTGGATATCTTATATAAGTTGAATGAAGCACGAGATGGCTAGAGGACAAAAATACTCTATATTTGATTACATGCCATGTATCCTGCAGTTTTAAATTCATTTATGAGCAATCTAGGTACTCAGTAAGATTTTGGCAGTTTGGATCTTCACTAAAAAGAGGGATGTAACACTCTTTCCTTTCTCAAGTCTGAAGATGGTTAATAAATGATCATTTCACATATAAAGAAACATAGTATGATCTGGGGACATTTATTACTTCAGGAAGTCCTGGTGGTGTAGTGATTATGAGCTGGGCTGCTAATGACAAGACTAGCAGTTCAAAAACACCTGCCACTCTGTTGGAAAAAGACGAGGCTATATACGCGTGGTAACATGCTATTTCTGAAAACTCAAAAAGGCCTTATAGGCATGCTATGAGTCAGCATAATCTAAAGACATTTCAGCTTGTTTGTTTGCGGGTGGTTTTTGCTTGCTTTTTGTTTGTTTGGTTGGTTGGTTGGTTGGTGGGTTGGGTTTTTTGTTTTGTTTTTTTGGTTGGCACTCCAGAAGGAACCCTTGTGGTGCGCACTTTACTTTCTCCACTGGAGAAAGGTGCAGCGATCTGCTTGTCTGAACAACAGGGCTCAAACAGGGACTGCTGCCTTGTCTGCTACGGGAATGAACAGCCGACTCGGTGAAGGAGGTGATGAACACAGGTCTCTTTGAGAACCTTTTAACTCTGAAGACAGGCCCCAGGAACATTCTGGCTCAGGCCTGTACTCAAAGATACTTGCTGACCCAGAGAGGCAGCCCAGCTAAAACTGAGGAAATGATGTCTGAGACCTATGGGCAATTCACATGTACCTCTGAGATATACTAAAATAGACAGTTTCTTGACCATCTGTAGAGTGACAATTCCTTCTCCTTCGGAAGTGCCATAGGAACCTAGAGACATTACGCTAGACAACATTCTCATCTCAACATCTCGCTTTACTACCAGAACGAAGGTTTCAAATATGCTTATGGTGCCTCTCGCACCTCCCAAGGGTGTTGTGCTTTGCTCTCAGAGCTGAAGAGTGTCATATCTATGCTTCAGGAGTCCTTCTCAATTCAGGAGAGAGACCTGCTTCATTCATTTTGGAGTCACTCTATACCTTAATAAACACATGGCTTAACACTCTGTTGCTGCTGAGTGTGTGCACATATGAATGAGTGTGTGTGTGAATGCAAATTATCTCTAGACCCTAACAAACCACACAGGACCATCCTCTGTGGGCGACAGTCTGGCAACTGAACTTCAAAATAAAGATAGATGGTCTCAGAATCCCTATATAAGGTTCTTAAATGTCAGGATTAATTAAATGCAGTGATTTGGTTTTAGTTTTTGTTCCTACTCTGGAGATGCTGGGTAGGTACAAACAGGGCCTGTACCTGTCTGCTAATTGAATCAGTTTGAATCTACTCAGATCTCCCTCAGAGGAAAAACTTGTTGGAATTCAGTCATTGCAGACTCTGTAGAATACATCTACTCTGACACGAGTTGAGTTATTATGCATCTGAAGCAACGGACTCGTAGCAGGAATGACACTCTGCCCAAAACTTAATATGAAACTTCTTACCATGTTGACACTGAAAATTTCATATTGACAAATAAAATGCATTCAATAGATGATTTGAAAGGGCTACACCTGAAACATTTACATAGAAAATCCAGTTGTCTAGGATGGGTCAACTGGGTTGACAGTAGTATTTAAATTATTTTACGTAATTAAGAGCTGGATTTTATATTTGATATTCTGTTTCATTCATTATTTGAATGAAATAACATATACATATACAGCAAACATACAGAAATGTATATACTGCAAACATATTCACCTATCCTTAAATTTCTTTATAAATATGATTTTAATCACAATATTTTAATTATACAGACACATCTAAGTATATCACACATTTTAATATTTAGCATAAGATATGTCTGACAAAATATAATTTATTGATTAATATTTGGCTTCAACTCTGATTGTTTTTATCAAAAATAATTTACAAGTAAAAAGAGAATAATGCATAAAAACTATTTAAATATTCATATGTTTTGAGTTCTGAAGATATGTCTCTAGTTAACCATTTTAGTTGTTTTCTGGCATGGCACATGGATCACTAACAATTACTATAACATTTAAAAAGAAATATCCTTAATTTTTAGATGCAATGTTCTCCTCTGATCAACAAATTCAATTACCTATCAATTTTTTCAAAAAAATTTTGGTAACATGTCTAACATTTATTTAAAATGTTACAATTTCATGTCATTTATTCAAGGTTGCAATTCTGCAGTGCTGTTTTATCTTTCTGTTCTATCAGTTAGTGATTCAAAAATAATATTAATTTCGGAACATATTATTTTGGAGTTAGAGATTTTAAATTATAATATATTCCATATATACATACATATATTCCAAAAAGATATGTTATCATTTTGAACAAGGCTTCTTTAAATCATGAATGTCTCCTCAGAAATCTGCCAGCTAATCAGAATAAGGATCTAATGGAGTTAAAGGGATGTGTGTGACCAAGAAAAAGTTCTCACATTGGACCCTACCTAGTGAAAAGTTTTGTGTGCCTTTAAGTGTGTATCATTGATTTTTTCTTCCCTACTTTATCAGTTAATCTCTTGCTTAGCCAAAGTTTTCTTCCACAAAGGGAATTTCTTTGACAGTCAGCAAACATTAAAATATAGCGACATTTAGGGAAGTTTACCTGCCCGTGCAGAGGAACGTTAACACTTAATGGATTGCTTTTGGCCACCTAATCCTAAACTCAAAT
This sequence comes from Nesogale talazaci, assembly GCA_004026705.1. Taxonomy (NCBI): domain Eukaryota; kingdom Metazoa; phylum Chordata; class Mammalia; order Afrosoricida; family Tenrecidae; genus Nesogale; species Nesogale talazaci. The sequence goes on along the minus strand of PVJH01011269.1, from coordinate 63,898 downwards.
TCAATTCAGGAGTCCATGGTCATGATTTGGACTGCTAATTGCAAGGTCACCAGTTCAAAACCGCGAGTTACGCCTTGAAAGACAAGGCTGTCTACTCCCATTCTGTTCTACAGTCCACTCTGTCCTCTTAGTTGACTCAGACTTGATGGCAGGGAGTTTGCCTAGTTTAGTTTTAACTCTCACTGCCATGGAGTCAGTGTTGAGTCACAGCGCTTGTCCTTGGCTTCCCAATAGGAGTCCTCACACTCTTTAAACAGGGGCCACTCACTTTCCCTCAGACCATTGGAGGGTCGGACTACGGCTAAAAAACAAAACAAAAACAAAAAACCTATGAACAAAGTCACTGCAGGCCAGGGATGAGTCTGCTGGGGAGGGGTGGCAAAAACACTTGTTGGGCCCGGATAAATGTGGCCCTCCGGCCATAGTTTGAGGACGCCTGCAAAGACTTTAGCTGTCTATGGGAGTAGAAAGGCCAGTCTTTCTCCTGTGAGTTTAACCTTAAACCATTTACTTATGACATAATTTAAGGTCGCCCTAATTAATTATACTTGCTTAAAGAGCACATTTGTGTCGTGATTACATGTTGGGTTAAGATCCAAAAGGTGAGGAGTTGGAAACCTGTACCCAATTCAAGAGAGAAAGACGGGGCTTCACACCCGCGTCTGCAAACAGAGTCTCAGAAAGCCACAGGAGATCTCTGTGAGACAGCATTGATTGGATGGCAGTAAGTTGGTTTTGGGTTCATGTATTCCATGTGTGTATGTTTATTGCCCATTTCTTAATGGATGGAGTTTTGCTTCTGCAAACAGTGTTGCAGTAAACAGGGATATGTGCATATTGGCTTGTGTCCCTGATCTTATTTTTTTTTATCTTTCTATACATCTAGTACAGGGATTGGTGAATCATGTAGAATTTCAATTTCTAACGCTGTGTGGAAGTATCATGTCATGTTTCACTATAGTTGAGCCACTTTGTAGTCCTTCTAGTAGTATAGGAGATGCAAGCATTCCCACCATCTTAGTCTCATTTGTCATTTCTGATTTCTTTTACTTTGTTATTTACTATGAGAGCTGGAGTGAAATGACTTCTCATTCTTGTTTGGAATTTCATTTCTCCAATGGATGATGATTGTGAGTGAGCTTTTCTTCATATGTTTGTTAGGCCCCTGAATGAATGACTACTTTGGTGAAATAACTGCTTATTTCCTCTGCTCATCTTTAATTGAATTATTTGTCTTATTCTAGTTGAGGTGTAGAAGCTTTCTATAGATTTTAGCTGCTAGTTACTTTTCTGATGTGTCATTGTCAAAATTCTTTTCCCATTTGTGGGCTCTCTTACTTTTTTGTAGAATCATGTCATGCACACCGCTGATCAATTTGTAGAAGGCCTAGTAACCTAGCTATTGTTCTTTGGCTTTTGTGTTTTCAGTTACTTTTATAGTAATCCTATACTAATCCATTTTTCCTCAATAATCTTTATAATCCTAGGTTTTATATTAAGTAATTGTATCCATCTTAAGTTTTATAATATGAGATCCTGTTTCATTTATCTTGAAATGGATATCCCATTTAACTTTTGCTCATTTAATATCCCATTTAATGTTTTCCTCATTTGTCAAAGATTAACTGAAATGAGTTGATGAACTAATTTCTAGGTTTTCAATTCTCTTCTTTCATCTATATGGCTGTCATTGCACAGGACCAAGCTGTTCTGATTATTGCTATGTAATGGGTTTTGAATCAGAAATTTGATCCCCTTCTGATGTCCAGTGTGCCTGATTGGCTTTTCAACATTTTCAATATCTTGTTTTTGTCCTTATTAGGACTTATCGCAGATGTATTTGTTCCTTGAGGGTAACCCTCTTGACTCTTTGTTATCTGTTTTTATTTTTCAGTATATGAAACCCAAGATTGATCAACCTATAGAGACAGCAAATAGAATATGGGTTTCTCGGGATGGGATGGAGTGGTGGTTACAGTGTTGGTGGGTGGTAAAGGGAGCTAATGTGAAAAGGTTCAAGCAGGAAGAGGATGTTTTGAAACTGATTGTGGTGGCAATTGTACAATACTACTTGATGTGATTGAACTATGGAATGATATGATATCTTTATTTTCTCCCAATAAAATATGTTTTTTGGGGGGAGATGGGAACAAAGTGAGAAGTCTTCTGCTTTGTTCCTTAATATGTATTCTTTCTTTGCTCTTTATCATCTCTTTTCCATCTAAAGTTGTTCATTTATGTTTCTATCTATTTAAGTAATTATGCTGGAATTTGGAATGGAGTTATGACTTTGGGTAGGATTGATCTTTTAAAAGTGGTAAGTCTATGTATAAGGATGCGATATTTTTCCATTTATGTAGGTTTCTTTCTATTTCATGTAATAGAATTTACTATGTTTTTATGGTTTTCCTCGTTTGTTTGCTGGTATGTATATCATTTTTGTTGCTTTGTCTAGATTCATTTCTAAGAAGTTTATCTTTATGCCAGTTATTGTAAATGGCATTATTTTCTGAATTTCTTGGCAGAGCTCTGCTTGTGTAAAGGAATCTGGCTATTTTTTATGTTGATCTTGTATTCTAGTGAATATCTCAATTGCTGAATATCTCAATTATTCCAATAATGCTGTTATCAAGTCATTGCAATTTTCTACATATAAAATATAATGTGAAAATAGAGTTTTATGTTTGCTTTGACAATTTGGTGGCTTGGATTTCCCCATCTTACTTAATAGGTTTAAATAAGACTTCAACATAATATTGAATAGGAATGGAGACAAAGATTACACATGATTTATTCCTGTTCACAAAGAAGGCTTTCTCTCCAGCGGGAGTAATATTAGCAGTTGATTTTGTATATCTGGCCTTTCTTAAATGAATCCTGAATTTCCCTCTTCCTAGTTTGGTGGTAGTTTGTTTGTATCACAAAGTAATAGTTGTGGTATCTGTGGTTGGGATTCATCGAATCACTTCCAATTCCTAGGAACAACAAAACACTGCTGGGTCCCTTGCCAGGCACAAAATCATTGCTATATTTGAACCAATTGTTGCTGGCACTATGTTGATCATAATCTTGAGAGTCTATCCCTCCAGAGTCTTAAGCATCATCTCTTTTCCCAATGATTGGTCGCTTCTGATAACATACCCCGAAGCACATAAAATGAAACATTGCCACCCTTGCTTCTAAGGAGCATTCTGAAAGTACTTCTTTCAAGAAATATATTTTTTTGTTCAATTAGCTGTCCAGAATTGTGGCAGTCATGTACTTTGGTGTCAATTTCATGATTGGGAGTGTAGGGTTGGAGTCTAGCTTGTCAATCTGGAGATAGTCAATAAGACCTCCGTGTGGACATTACTTTTTCTGAGAATTTTGGAAAATCTCGTGGTATTTCCCCAGTGGATGTGAGAGACTTACAGCTCACTCCCTGGGAGACATTGCAGCTGACAAGACACAGGGCAGCATGATGACAGACCCTGAGCCCTGAAGACTGGAGGATCCCTGAAAAACCCCTGCCAGCACTGAGATGCTTCTACTGCCACTGGATACACAAGACTCTACACCCACTGGCCTGTGATTATCCTAGTGTCATTGAACATGTTTTGTGAGTAGGAAGAAGACTTCCTAGACTGGTGTCAGACATATGGGCTAATATCAGACTTGTGGGCTTGGACTGGATTGGGTTCGGATGCTTTCTCAATGTCTCATTCCTCTTGTTTACAAAACTCTCCCTGATATACATATGGGTGTTCATGAATTTGTTTCTCTAGTCTAACTGGACTGACACAACAATATTTTCAATATAATTTAACAGCCCTATAATTGAAATGCATAAATTTTTTCAGTCTTCCTTATACATTTTCCATCTTTTACATGTATTTGTGACAATTGAAATATGATTGGGACTGACCCACCTAGTTTCAAAGTAACGTCCTCAATTTAGAGATACCTTATGCTGATTTGCCTAATGCAATTCATATTTTCATTTTTTGATTCATGCCTCCATGAACATTGACTATGGATCCAAGTAAAATGAAAACCTAACATGGTTCATCCTTTCTGTATCTATCATGGTGTTTTCTTTTTATCCATTTGTGAAGATTTTAGTTTTCTGAAATTGAGTGATAATTCAAATTCAACAAACAAGTTTGTGTCACCTGTAAATTGAATGTTATTGATAAGCCTTTCTGTGATTCTGATATCAACATCTTCATGATACAGTTCAGTTTTTGAAGACTTTGCTCAGCATATAGATTGAATAGTTATGGTGAGAAGATATATCCCTGATTTAGAACTATCTTGATATTTAAACTATGCACTAGCCCTTTGTTCTATATGAAAATTTGTCTCTTGATTCATCCACAAATTCTGCATGAATACAATTAAATGTTCTAGAGTACCCATCCACATCAGTATTATTCATAGTTGTTTTGATCCACTCAGTTGAATGCATTAGCATAGTCAATAAAACACAAGTAAACATCTTTCTGGTATTTTCTGCTTTCAGCTAGAATCCAGCTGACACTGGCAATATTATTCTTTCCTCTAATTTTATTCTTAATTCAATTTTAACTTCTGACACTCCTTTTGGAAGTACTGCTCCATCTAATATGGATTATCTGTAAGAAAATTTATTGTATACGATATTAATGACATTTTTCAACAAGTTCTACACACTTTTGGTCTCCTGATGGTGTAGTGGTCACAAATTGCATTATTAACTGCTAGGTCAGCAGTTCAAAATTGTCAGCCACTCCTGGGGAAAAAGATGAATCTTTCTATTCCTGGAGTTATCTCATGGAGAAACCCATGAGGGCAGTTCTAGCCTGTGCTTCACCAGTTAATATCAACTTGACAGCATGAGTAGGATTTTTAAGTTTAGTGGGTATCCTTTCTTTGGAATGGGTGTAGATATGGATCTCTTCATATCAGAGTTAATCAAGTATTTCTCCTCCAAATTACTTGTCATAGGTGAGTGAGTGCTTCCAGAGATGCACCATTAAAAAATATTTCAGCTGATATTCTGTAAATTCCTGTAATCTTGGTTTTGACTAATACTGTCTGTGTAGCTGGGACTTCTTTAATACCATTGGTTCTTGATTGAGTGATGTCTCTCAAAATGGCTGAATATTGATATAGTATTAATATTGATCAATATTGATACTATTGATCAATACTGATTTTGATATAGTATATCTATATAATCCTTCCATATTTTTTGATGATTCTCTAATCATTTAATATTTTCCCATAAAATCCTTCAATTATATAACTGGATTCCTGGTGTCTTTCAGTTTGAGATATGTTAAGTGTGTTTCCTTTTGGCTTACTAACTAAAGGTATCTTATATTTTGTTATAATAGTTTATGTTATCTTCTCAACCTGCCTTTGACTTTTTCTATTAAGCAGTTTAACTTCATTTTTTCCACTTACCTTAAGTAGTCTGAATTCAAGACCAAGTGTCAGAGTCTCTTCTGACATTCATTTAGATGTTTCTTGTCTTTTTAGCCATCATTTGATTTCTTCATGGTTGCTGCACCTTATGTCATCTCAAAGTCTTTCAGATCTTCTGTCATTAATGTTCAATGGATCAAATTGGTTCTTGAAATTTAGGTGCAGAATATTCAGAGTCATATATTGGCTGTTGTGTAATGCTTTAATTTTTTTAACTTCAACCTGAATTATAAATTAGCGATTAATTATCTGTCAACAGGTAACCCATAGCTTTGTTTTCTCTACAAAATGTTTTTTCTGAATTAGTTTTGCATGAATTTTGATTGCATGCTTCTTAATATCTCAATTTGGCAGTAGTCTTCAACTTTTACATCATCAATTTTAGCAGTTGATGCATAAATTTTTATAATAATATCAACTGAACTTCCTTGTAGTTATATAGATACTAACCTATCACAGAGAGCATTGCTTTTGAATATTAATCTTGAAATATTTGGTGATGATTAATATAATTTCATTTTTTCATAAAATTTTCTTTTTCAACATACTAAACCATATTATAATCTGATTTGAATTGGCCCATAATAGTCCATCTCAGCTCACTGATACCTAGGATATAAGTTTTATCCATTCCATTTCAGTTTAACTACTTTCATGTTTCTGTGATATTGAAAGCTATGTAATTGATAATTTTGAATCCCACAGAGTCTTCTAAGGTATAGTGAGTAGACCGCATATCAATTTGGTGTATCTCTATGGAGGTGGGACTGGAGTTCAACCTTTCAATCAGGTGTGACCTTTTTAAAAGAATCAATGTGGAGAACTTTTGCTCTCTTGTCCCTGCACTTCCCATTTGTTCGTGATTTCAGTCTTCCATCTGAAACTGGCAGTCCCTGTGGCCTGCTGACCTTGGGAATTGATTGTCCTGCCACGGTCCTGTGGGCCTTAGACACACATGACTGCATGCACTGCCCTTAGATCTCTTAACTCCCTGCTCCACCATGCTTTTTAATGAGTCTGGAGGAACACCAGCTAGTACCTGACTCATTATCTTGTGTTGGAATAGACTAGGTCACTTCCCCGATACAAAATTTTTTCTTGATATAAAATTATTTCTTATTTCTTATTATTTCTTATATGAGTGTCACTGATTTTGTCTCTCTGGAAACATTTGGGGAATTAGTCATTGAAAAGTGTATGAATATCAGTGTAGTTGGTATTGGACTTGTCAAATGCATTATCAGCATCAAGTGATTTAATCATGTGATTTTTGTCCTTTTATTTATGTAATGAGCTACACTGACTGTTTTTCTAATGTCAATTATACTCAAATACTGTTATGAGTTTCACTTGCTCATTTGGTATATTTTTAATGTGCTTTTGGATTTTATTGCCTAGGATTTTGTTTAGGATTTTCACATCTATGTCCATAAAGGACCTGAGTCTATAATTTAAAATTTTTATTTTAGTGATTTTTAAATTAGCTATGGTAACAGCATGGAGGACCCTGTATCTGACCTTCTCTGCCTTCCCTATAGCCATAAATCAAGGGTTAGAAATGCCTCTGTGCTCCATAGTTCTTTATATATTTTGATATAAACAATTCTTCCCAAACCACTATATATCAATGTAGGGTTAGATTTTTCATTGCAATGTCCATGCAGAATTCATACGCCATACGCCATTATTTGTGAAGGTAACTGATGAAAAAAAAACTTTAGGATCAGTTAACAGAAAAGAGACCATCATTAATCCACAGCAATATCTCTCCTCCTTCAGCACTAAATTTCTCCTTGGACCTTGACATCGCAGTCACACTATCCTTTGATTTTTGCACTATGGATCATGAAGCCCCCTGACAGGCTCTGTCTTATAGCCTCAATGTCTCAGCACTGCTCCTCTCTTCTGTCTTTTGGTATACTTGTCTTGGCCTCTGGTCTTAAGTTGGCTCCTGAATTCACTTCTCTAGTCTTTATGCCTCAACAGCCAGTGCCTCTTGTCTCAGCCATCATCACTTCCAACAAATCTCCTGAACATGCTCTTCTGCTGGTCATGGGCTTTCTCTCGGTGTACAAGGAATAGCTTGGATGGTGGCAGAGCCTTGATCTTTTACAGACTATATCCCCAAGTAAATAAAGGTTGGAATTTTCTTCACACCTTCTACCAACGAGGAGTACAATTGAAATTATAACTTAATTCCATTGTAATCTTGTCTGACAATTCAGAGACATCCAATTTAGTGGATCAAAACAAACAGTGATTAATCTTGAAAAGAATGGAAGTTCCAGAATACATGATTGATTACGCTTATGTGGAACTTGTATATCGACCAAAAAGCATCAAGGTTGTAATACTCTCACCATACTTCTTCAATCTGAATGCTTCCACAATGGAAGACCATTGTGGAGCCAGAATATATGAAGAACAATGTCAAGGATTCCTCTTCCAATCAGAAGAATGTATTCTTCCAATCAAGATTAGAGGAAGCCTTATTAGCAAACTGTGACATGCAGATGGCACAGCATTGCTAGCTGAGTGAAGGAAGACTCGAAGTATGTGCTGATGAAAATCTAGGATTACAGCATTCTGCATGGATTACAACTTAATGCAAGAAGAGCAAAATCCTCCAAACTGGACTAATAGGTAGCATCATGATAAAAGGTGCATAGGTTGAAGATGTCAAGAAATTTATCTTGCGTAGGTAAACAATCAGGGCTCATGGATGCAGCAGTCAAGAGATCAAAAGACAAGTTTCTTTGGGGAAATCTGCTGCACAAGACCTCTTTAGAATATGGAAAGCAGGATATTACTTTGAGGATGAAGGGATGCCCAATCCAACCCACAATATTTTCCATTGCCTCAGATGCATGTGGAAGTTGGACACTGAATTAGAAAGACCAATAAGAGTAGGTGCATTTGTGTTGTCATGCTGGCAAAGAATATTGAAAAACCATGGACTGGTAAAGGGACAAACAGGTCTATCTTGAAAAAAATACAGCCAGAGTGCTTCTTAGTGATAAGGGCAACAAGGCTTCAATTTACATACCTTGGACATGTTGCTGTGAAAGACTTGTCCCTGAAAAAGACATCATGCTTGCTAAAGTGAAAGAATATGAATCAAAATCCATGTACTTGATTTTGTATCATTTGATCTCATCTATCATTTCTCATTTTTATAGCATGCTCTGAAAATGATTTTAATTTTTTTAGAATAGTATTTCTTTAATGCAGTGTTTAAATATTTTTATTTAGACTTGGTATATTTTCATGAATGTTCCATGTGTGCTATATGTGTTTCGTGTGTTTTTTTATAGTGATCTGTACATATATCTATGAACTCAAGTTGATTGATTATGTTGTGTAGTTCTTAAGGTCCTTGATAAGTTTCTGTATGTCCTGTCCTTAATCAAAGATGGTGTATTAAAATGTTTTACCATTATTGTACATTTACCTGTTTTTTTCCGTGAAATTTAGTTGAAGTTTAATTTATATATTTGGGGACACTTTCATTGGTAGTAAAGATTTTTGTGTTCCTGTCTAATTGCCTCTTTACCTTTAATCATGAAGTAATCTCTTTTTCTGTGTCATATGTTAGCTTTTGACTTGAATTCAGTTTATCCAAAATTAGTACTGACACTGACACTCCTGCTTTTTTATTATTAACTTGGTATATTTTTCCATTCTTTGATATTTAGTCTTTGTGCATAAAGTGTGTGTTTTAGGCTAGGTTGTCTATAGAAACAAAGCTGATGATATTTGCATATGCATAAGAAAGAAATCTATATTAAAAGGGGGCCCCAGTCCAGTATAATGCAAGCACATAGTACCTAGATTAGTCTGAGTCTTCTTCATATTTATGTACCCAAAGGCTTATGACACAGAATGGTGGAGCAGGAAACAGTAGTAGCACAGATTGGTGGGTGCAGAGACTTCTGGATCCAAAGGTGATGAGAACATGACAGGTCTTTTCAGGTTTGCTCCAAAGGTCAGAGTTCCAGATTCAGACAGAGACTCCCAAAGAGGAAGATGGTGAAGGAAAGGGAGAATTTCTAATTGTCTGTCTTATAAAAAGGCCATCATCTAAGAATTCAACATAGGGTTGTAAGACGATTGATAGGTTGGAGTTCTACACTTTTTATACTCTTAAACGTTCATACAGCTGCAAGTAAATATAAAATCTAATTGTTATATGTGTTTCTTTTAGGCAGCATATTGATGAGTCTTTTCTTACCAATTCTGCCATTCCTTATCTCAAGACTGATGCATGTAGTCAATTTACATACGGTACAATTATCAAGAGATCTGAATTTATTACTATCATTCTGCAGAGTAGTTTTGTGGTATTGGTTTCTTTGTTCTAAATAATTTTATGCACTGATCTGATTTTGTTGTTTTTCTTGTCCTTTTATTCATTGTGTGTTAGTGTTCATCATGTCTTTTTGATTTCCCTATTAGTTTTTTTTCCCCAATTATTTAGTTAGCTTATTGTAGAGTTACCTAAATTCTTCCAAATGAGTTCTGGTTTCCTTGAGTTTATTTGTAGATTTCCTAACCTTCTTTTTAATATGTGGAAAGAACATAAATATCACTCTTTTGAATTCCTCACTAGGGCAAGTTCGAATGATATTTTGTGTTTGTGGAAAAGTCTTATGGTATTGTGTTTTTATTACTTGTTTGTGTCAGTCTGTTACATTCCTTTGTGTGATCTATAAGTGTTTGTCAACTTTCAGATAATGTGGTTTTGTTGAATTTGCATTGATCTGTTGAGTTTGGGTGGTATACTCTTAAATATTCCTCAACTGTCTTCTTTCAAGTTACTACCCACTAGTGTGGATTTGTGTTGTCAGACTACAGTCTAGATCAAATGCTATCTGTAAAAGTTCAAAATGGCAGGTGTCAAGTTACCTGACAGTTCACCCATCTGTCTCCTCTCTCCACTTTTGTCCTTTTTCTTCTATTCACTATTTGTGGCAGTCATGTGCTTATGTTAATTTCATGATTGAGATGTAGGGGTGGAGTATAGCCTGTTAATCTGAAGATAGCCATTGAGTAGCCAATGAGGCCTCTGTGCAGGCATGGCTTTCTCCTGATACGTCTGGGAAATCTCGTGATATTTCCCTCGTGAAGATGAGAAGCTGTCTTCTCTGGTGGTTGGGAGTTAGTATGAGAGACGATTAATCATGAACAAGACAAGATGGCAGCCTCTGAGAAGCTGAAGGAGTCTGCGGAGAGACCACTGGACTTTGCCCTGATGGAGCCAGACCTCTGAAGCTGGGGTGGCCACATGGAGACCTTTCCCTGTGATGAGTTGCTTCTGCTGTTGATGGACCCTGAGCCCTGGAAGCAATGAGCCATGTGGAGACCCCTGCCAGCACCAGGATTCTGCACCCACTGACCTGTGACTTCTTGAATCAGAAGGAGACTTTATAGAGTGATTTCTGGGTATATGGGTTGGTATGGGACTTGTGACCTTGAACTGGTCTGGGCTGGGATGTTTTCTTGGTGTCCTGTTCCTCTTGTATATAAACCTTTTCCTTGTGTCCAGGTGCAAGTGTACGAAGTTTGTTCCTCTAGTCTACCTGGACTAACACTATTCCATCCACTTCTTTAACTTGTCTTCTAAAGTTCAGGGTTTCAGATCATCATCACTGTTCATTTATTTTTCATATCCTTGTTATAGGTCTCTGTAGTTTTTCTGCCTAAGCTAGCATATATCTGGATGTCTCTCCAGTCATTTTTTAATGTGACCATCATTGCCTTTTATAAGGAGCATTTATCCCCTTTAGTAACTGTGCTACTGATGTATTAGAGTGTAAATTTCTCATCTTATCTCTATTTCAAATGTTCCATGAGATCTGTATATTTTCCTTAATATTCTTTGTCAATTTAAGAAAAAAACCTTACTTCTCTATTTTCCCCTAAAGGATTAACAAAACATTATTGGTTTATGCCAAGAATCTTTTAAAGCAGTTTGTTTACCACTTGATACTAATTCAAAAATCCAAAATGATGCCTACTTAACTTTTTTCTTTTTAAGTAATATTCTTATATTCTATTTCAATATACATTTCATTTTCTTAAATCATTACATGTGTCACTTTGCATAATCAATCATCTTCAAATATGTCCTCATATCTGTGAATTGATATTGATGGAAAAACATTTTAAAAGATTTTCCATATGTCTACTTAATGTGAGATATAAAATTAAAAGGGGCATTTGACATAAGGTAAAAGAGTTTAACTTATGTGAAAAGATCAGTATACTCTTTCATACAGACTCAAACTTTGTTTTTAAGAACTAAATTCATTATTGTGGACGTGGTTTTCTTTTTGGTAGGCTTTGAATGTCAGCATATTACACTTAAGTTCTTTGGCAATTTTTCTCTCGATGATATATGTTTGTTTACTAAAGTAAGAAACACAAGAGAATAAAAATGTAGCATGTCATCAAAAGCATAAGGAGTTTTATAAAATAATTAATTAAATAATACAAATATAGTTCTGTGTAATTTTTTACATTTATGGGTAGAAAGAACATTATTGTGGTGTTTAGTATATGCTAGTGCATAGATAAATGTTGAGAGTAAGGGATGAGTTTGTGTTTTTCACATTGGGCAGCTCCACCTAGGAAAGAATTCTGGTTGCAAGTGCCATTTTAGCAACCAGTTTAGGCTGAGCCCCGGTGGCGTAGTGGTTGTGCACGGGACTGCGACCCACTGGGACGGAGGTTCAATTCCAGCAGTGGGGCTGGGTCTCCTACTCCCATCACTGGAGAGCAGTGATGCCCCCCCAAAAAGAAACAAAAAAAAGAAAATAAGAAAAAAGCATCCGGTTCACAAAACTCAGCAGAAAGTTAATTATTGGTTCTGCTGAAACTTTGGGAATCACTGTGAACCCCACCACTGGATGTAGTCAATGATGTGAAAAATCATTCTGTGCTGTGCCTCTTCTAGCTATCCTTAGACATTGTAAAGTAATCAGAATATTGCATTGTGTCATTTCTTTCAAAGCTGTTTGTATGTGATATGTCCCCTTCCATTGGGCACATGGCTTCCCTTGCTGAGGTTGCCATGTTACTTCAGTTGAATGATATTCAGGGTCCAATTAATCTCCTTAATATCCTTTAGCAGAATTAAAGAAGCTTTTTTTGTTGTTGTTGTTCCATACTACAATAATAGTGGCCTTAAGTCTGTATGCTGGCTACTCTCCATGTAGAATCCATCATTCACTTCTCTGGCAACTGTATTTCATTGATGGATTTACCCAGTGCTTCTAAGTGTAGTAGCTGTGTAAGAGAGGAGACCATTGTGTGCTGTTCTAAAGAAGCCACAGTATTAGACAGGCACCCTTTAACTTGATCTTCTGGCTTCACCTTCATAATTAGACTAGCTCAGTTTCATAACTAGCATCAAGTTCTACCACTGTCCAGAGAGAGAATTTATAGTTTTGTTTTTGTTTTTCCTCCCTCTGCCTTTTCTTTCTCTTCCCAGTTGCAATGAGTGTCACTTAGTATCGTCAAACAGTGTCTTCACTAGCTTTTATCTTCTTTTCTCTTTTGGATTCAAAAATGTTTCCCCCATAGTTAAAGGAAGAGAGATGAGTCTGGAAAGGGGAGAGAATTCAGGGACTAATTACTGGTATTGTCTCAGCACCGCTGGGAAGTTGCCCCTGTGTTTTCATCCATTCTTCATGTGTCCAGGTTGAATAACTGAAGCATATTGAAAGAGTAAACCCCTCTTTACATTCACCCTGTTGTTGTGATTGTCAGGTGCCATTCAATTGGTTGCATGTTGTAGTGACCTGTGCACGGCAAAATGAAACACCACCTGGTCCAGTGCTAGACTATACTAAACAATTACCAAGTTGAAAGATTTAGCTTAATCTTCCTAGTGGATTATACAGTATTTACTGATGTCAGTCCCCGATAAAGAAACCCCATGTGACTTTATTAACTAAATGACTAGCAATCCAAATCCACCCGGAAGTGTCTAAGAGGAAAATCCTAGATATTAATTTAGAAGGGATCACACCATTGAAACACTTATAAAAGAGAGCCATAAATAAGAATTCAATAGATAGAAACAATTTGGGTTTTGTCTGGTCTCTAATTTGTACATACTCAGACCTGTGTTTGTCTTTAGGTGTTTATATGTCTAGATTTCATGCTAGTTGCTTGCTCTGTGATTTGTTTGCTCTTTTTTTAATTTCCATTTTGTGCAGTTTTATTATGGTTGTTAATGTTAGTGTAAGGTCAGATTTTCACTCATCTTTATATATTTCTGGGCTGACATTTTAAGCCTACATAGTCACGTGCATTTATGAACAATTGAATGCAATGGTCTTCTTGTTTTTAAGCTTCTCTTACATTCCAACACTAATGTCCTTACTCTCTGCTCAATATCTATAGGAAAGAACTCTAAGTAAACTGACTGTGTCAATAAAACTGTCCCAAGATAAAGGAACTCTGCCTTTTGAAAGTGTAATTGATCTTTAAAAAATTAAGCAAGAATGAATGGAACAAGCTTTAATTACTTAATTTCAGTTTATATTGTCAGTTTTTCTAATAGTTCCCCCATAGAGAAAATTGAAAAAGTCTCTAAACTTACTTAATATCTTTGAATTTTCTAACAAATGTGAAAAAGGAAAGCCTTTTACTTCTTGAGGATAAAAGGTAGTTATTTTAATTTTATTTTCATGATTCATCCAATTTAGCTTTCCAACTCAACATAGGAGAGCTATATCTCTCCGTTTATTTACTAAGAATAAAAATCTACAAATTATATTTCTCACACTTGTGTAGACTTCAAAAGTGTCACTGTACAGGAAGCAAAATACCACATTCAGTGACTTGCAAATGTGAAGCAAAATCCTTTCTGGAAAGTCAACTATAATACTTTCATTACTGACATAATCACTCTTATGTGAGAGGGAAAAATGTTAGTAAAATACAGTAGAGAGTCTGTCATACTCTTTTTAATTTTTTCACCTATAAGGTAGCCTAGTGGCATTTGCCTTGTATAGTTACATTATGTTTCATTCTGTTTCCATTATGAATTCCAATCTTCATGACCTTATACCTTAGCTTGGAAAGTTCAAGATGAGCTCCAATTTCCAAATACCAGAGCAGGAACATGATTAAGAGAGCATGCTTGTTTAAGTCCAGGGCCAGTGAAAGAGAAGGCCCTTGACAAAATAGATTAACAATAGGGAGGATGGCACAGGACCTGATGGTATTTCTTTCTGTGGTGCACAGGGTCGTTGTAAGTCAAAGTCAACAAAAAAGTACTGAACAACTATATGCAAATAATGAATATATAATGACTCACTCTGTTTCATGCAGCCGCATGTTAATATTAACAACTACAATCTAATTCTGATTCATACCCATTAACAAGAAAACGGAGTGCATTTCTTTCTTCAAAGTTTGGAAATTCTTTAGTACATGAAATTGCTTCCAATTGTTAGTACATATGATTTTAAAATATCAAGTAACTACAGGACTGCCTGGAGTAAAGTCACCTCCAATGCTTGTTTGTTTTTCAATACATTGTATAGGCATTTAATGGGACAGAGAGAGCATTTCAGTTCCCTACAGCAAGACATTCAAAGAACCACCATAACTCGTGTTTGTAAAATCATTTTGACGATAGTGATGTGTGTGTGACAAATTATGAAGCAGCACTGAAGCAAATAAGTCACAATGGGGAGTCAAAACCACAGGACATCATTTCATGTTCTGAAAGACACCATTTCTGTTTCTACGAAGAGTCTTAATGGCTGGGAAGGCTTCAATTCCATTAGTGTGGGGTTCTCAGCTCCCTAAAGGTAATGCATATGCCAACCGATTCTTCCTCAGCGGAATGGGTAGGTGATGAGAACTTTCCCCTGTGAGAAGCTGTTCTCTTTGATTGAGCAATCCTCTATCACTTCTTATTCCGTGTTCCCCTAAGTGGACTATATTGCCCCCTTGAGAATACTGGACTAATTGAGGGGTCTGCAAGGCAGATAAGCTATACTTTCCCCATGATTATGGACTATAATACCAAAGTTTTCAATTTCCAGATGTACACTACACTTCACCACCCCCCCCCAAAAAAAAAAACAGGAGTGATAGAACAAGTAATTTGGGAACCTATGCTTTATATGAACGGAGAAGGAGCAGATTTAGATAATGCTTGAGGTACTTCTTTGCCACCATTTTTGTAGGTTGACAAAGAACTGAAATAGTGGATCTGATGTGGATAAAAGGTACAGTTGGATATCACGAGTGGTGATGAGAGACCCATTCCTTTCTAAGGTGGACATTTGCAGAAAATACTAAACTTCTCTTTTCAGCAAGATGGTTTACCTTGCTCAGAAGAGAGACTCCCAACCCATCTGCAGACAATAAGACACCCCCTCAAAGAAGGGTCAGAAAGAAAGGATGAGCTAACAAGGTGCAATATGGCAGCAATGAAATACAAAATATTCCTCTGGTGAGCTTCCCTCACCCCCTAATATCATGACCCTAGTTCTGCCTTTAAATTTAGACTACACCAAAGCATGTACATTGATAAAAAATAGGAGCTCACAGCATATGGATTACAGGTCAGATAAACCTCTCGGAAACAGAAATGGAAGTGGCAATACTAGGAGGGTAGAGAGAAACAGGTTGGGGTGGAACGAAGGTGGTACAGTTTGCAATGATCAATGCAGAGATACCCCTCTTCCAGTCCTATGGGGGACAAGCACAAGAAATGAGGGTGAAGGGAGACAGTAGTTGGTGTAAGATATGAAAATAATAATAATAATATGTCAAGGGGTCAGGGAAGGAGGGGGAGGAGAGGAGCTGATACAAAGGGTTCAAATAGAAAGTAAATGTTTAGAAATATATGATGGCAACGTGTGTAAATATGATTGATATAATTTATGTATGGAAGGTTATGAGGTGTAAGAGCACCCACAAAATGATTGTTGAGAAATATATTTTTCCCTTGCTAATGTTTTTGTTAGCCCAAATACAAGGCTCCAGGAATTATTGATTGTATAGCAATAGAAATGTTTCAAAAAGCTGATGATGTCTGGAAGCAGTCCCTTGTCTATGCCACCAAATTGGGAAGAGAGTTACTTGGAAGACCCATATTTGAACCCAGTCCAAAGACAATTGTCCTCACAGAATGCCCAAATTATAGCAGAATGTCATTGATATCACATGCAAATGAAATTTCATTGAAGATCATCCAAAAATGGTTGCAGCAATATAGTAACAAGGAGTTGCCAGAGGTTCAGGCCAGATTCAGAAGAGGACATGAAGCAGAGGTATCATAACTGACATCAGACAGATATTGGCTGCCATCAGAGAACACCAGAAAGATGTCCAATACCTTGGCCAAGGTATTGGATTGTGGGCATCATAACAAACTATGGATAGCACTAAGAAGAATGGGAATTCCAGAGCAATTGATTATGCCCATGCAGAACTTGTAGATGGATTGAAAGGCAGTGGTAGAATAAACTAACGGAGTATTTGCAAAGTTTAAAATCAGGACAAGTGTGTATGTCAGAATTGCATTATCACCATATTTTTTCAATATGTAGGCTGAGCAGATCACCATAAAAAGCTGGCTTTCGGGGCATAGCCCCAGTGGCGTAAGTGGTTGAGTGTGAGACTGTAGCCTGTAGGCTTGGTGGTTCAAATCCAGTGGTAGCTCTCAGGAGCAGCACTGGGTAGCACCCACGACCACCAGAGTCAGTGATGCCCCCACCCCCCCAAAAAAAGTGGCTTGCATGAAGAAAAATATGAAATCAAATTCAAGAAGGATTTTTAACATAATTTGCATATGACACAAGTTTGCTTGCTAAAAGTGAAAATGACTTGAAACACTTGCTGATTAAGATAGAAGTTATACCCTTCAGGATGGATTGCAATTAAATGGTAAGAAAATCAGAATTCTCACAACTGGACTAACAGTTCACATGATGATAAGTGGTGAAAAAGTTGAAGTTGTCCAGGATTTTGTCTTGCATGGATCCACAATCAATGCACATGGAAACATCAGGGAAGAGAACAAGGATGAATTAAATGTGTGGTAAAGACCTCTTTTGAGCACTGAAAAGCTCTGAAGGACTAAGGTATCTGTAACCCAAGTCATGGTATTTTCAATGTCTCATATGCGTGTGAAAGTTGTACACTGAATATCAAAGACAGAAAAAAAGTCAATGCATTTGAATTGTGGTGCTGGCAAAGACTCTTTAGAGTACCATGAACTGCTGAAGGGACCAATAGAGCTGCCTTGAAAGGAGGACCACCAGGGTGCTTCCTAGAGGCAAGAACGGCAGACAATGCAGCAGCTTATATACGTTGGACATGTCTTCAGGAGACAGGTCCCCGGAGAAATTCATCATGGTTGGTAAAATGAAGGGGCAGCGAAGGAGAGGGGTCTCAAGGATAGTTTTGCAGATAATATATTGAAACTATTTTATATATCATCAAATAGTACTTCTGTTATTTTACATTATAATCTAGAGACAGAAAAAGCAAGAGATTTATTGCTTTTTGTTTATAGAGACCTAGACCCAAGGAATTTATTGAAGTAAAAGTTCAGAGAAGTTCATCAAGGGTGGCTCCCTTTATTTTCGGAGATGCTGCTGTTGTTGTTGTCTGGTTGGTTTCTACTCATAGCAACCCTCTGTACAATGGACCAGAACACTGCCTGCTCCTGGGCCATCATCACAATTGTTCCTATGTCAGAGCGTATAGATTTATTTGGACACTGTATCCATCTATTTTGATAAAAAATCTTCCTCTTTTTCTCTGTTCCTCTACTTTGCTCTCTGTGATGTCCTTCTCCAGGGTCTGATTTCCCTTAACAATATCTCTAAAATATGTAGATGAAGTATCAGAGATGAGGAGGAGCATTCTGGCTGGACTTTTTCCAAGAGAAATATTTTCCTGATGTCATTTTAGCATGCCCATGGTCCTTGCAGTATTCTTTACTAGCACCGTGATTTAAATATTTAGATTCTTATTTTCTCTTCCTATTTCAATGTTGAACTTTTACATGGCTATGAGGGGATTGAGAACATCACGGCTTACGGCAGGCATAGCTTAGTCCTCCCAGTCACGTCCTTGACTTTCCGCACTTCAAAGTGGTCTTGTGTAACAGATTTTCCCAATGCAATGGGTCATGCAATCTCTTGACCGTTGCTTCCAAGAGGATTGATTGTGGGGCCAAGGAAGAGAAGATACTCGACAGCGTCAATCTTTACTACATTGATCACATTTTGTTTCGTATTTTTTACTTCCTGGTTTCTTTGTGAGGATATCAACTTCTTGGTATTGAGTTATCATCCACACAAAAGGCTGGAGTCCTGGATCTCCAGCAGCAGGCACTTCAAGCAAAGTTGTATTGTGCATCCCACAGGCTGTGACTAAACTCTTCTCCAGTTCTGAGATGACCTTCATCTTCATATAATCCAGCATGTCTGATGATTTGAAAATCATTCAGTTCGATTACGTGTGGTGAGAGGATGCTCCCCTGGTGCACATCTTTCTTGATTTTAAACCATTTTAAGGAATTATGCCTTTTTTCTAATCACACAGCTACCTCTTTTATGGACAGGTTCCACATGATAATAATAAAGTGTTCTGAAATTCCTATCCTTCTCAATGCTTTCCATAGTCGAATGCCTAGACATAGTCAATACAACACAAAGAAACATCTTTCTGGTATTCTCTGTTTTCTGCCAAGATGCAACTGATAGCGGCACTGATAACCCTTGTTCCACATCATCTTCTGAATCCAGAAGACAGCGACCCTGTTCTGTTAACACTTGGTGTATGATGAATAGCAATGACAACATGTTTTGCTTTATCTGATACCATGCCTAAAGTGGTAATGTCAAGATAAATGTGTGTTCCAGTTACCTCACTTTTGTTACTGCTTCTTATTTATCATCACTTAAAAACTATGAAGATATATCTGAGGATTTGCACTTATGTAGGTTTTAAAATAATTTCTATATTTACTAAAATATGTGTTTCCTGACATTTTAATCTACCTCTAGATTCATTTCACCTGGCATCAAAGGAACACAGTAATTCCAGGTTCTGGGAAAATGCTGGATGACACAAGTCTTGCAAGGATTGTTAAAGGAAAGAAGGGACTTCTAATTGATATTTAAGTTCATTTTTTATCGATGCCTACACATACTTCATTGGAATACAACCAGAACCCACTTCCATTAATCATAGGCAATTTAGAAGCTCTGACCATGGCTTATGTTTCCCTTTAGCTGGGAACTAACAGTTTATAATAGTGTTTAAAGGCTTCATTTTTCATAAAATGTCCATGACTATTTAGTGCTTTTACGATTTTATGCTTTAAAATTCATATCAGCCCTACAATGTTGACCAACTACCAAAGTAACAATTTCTAATTTGGCATGTACCAATTGACACATCCTTCAATCTCTGAAAATTATACTGTAGACGTTGCGTCTATAGTCATTTTTAAAAGTCACAATTTCAAAGGTCTCTATGCATATAAAACTTGTTATATTCATATTTATATGATAGATTGCATTGTCTGAAAATATAGATTATTAGTGGATGGCTCAAAAAGCCATTATGCTTCAGTTGAAACCAGCTCCTGGGTTCGTTGGCATCATAAAGAGCATTTTTAATTGGAGAATATTGCCTCCTCTATATTAATTCAGCGGTTGCTAAAGACAAATTTAAAAGTGGCATGATAAATTTCAAACTTGTAATGGAATCCATTGAGAAAAGGCATGTGATAGAAGCTCTGAGTATTTCAGAAGTTTAGCTTACTATGGGAAAATGTCCATCTTCAGCCACTTCTCCTGGCTTTCCTTGAAGAAGGATTTTTTTGTCAATTATTACAATCGCTATCATCAAGTTGTTGTGGTTGTTAAGTGAAATTTCTGATTCAAAGGCACCTTATGCCATAAGAGAGCAAAATACGGCTCTTTTCTGAGTGAACCTCACAAATATTCTAGAATTGAGCAAATTGTTGCAGCAACGGAGTCAACCATCATCAGGGAGCATCTTCCTTTTCTCACCAGCAAAAGTGAGACAAAGACTCACTAACCATAATTAGGTGAATTGCAATTATCTAGCTCTAGTCCAACAAAGTCTATATTTCTGAGGAGCATTTTGGCTGTGCCTCTTCCAACAGATGCTTGCTAATTTTCTGACAAACCATGTTACAGTTTATATTCTTTCCCATCACCACAACTCAATGATATTGGTTATTCTTCCTACTCAATGTCCACCTTTTGCAAATAAGCAAAGCTATTGAAAATTCAGTAGCTTGCATTGGGCACACGGTAGTCTTCAAAGTGATATATTTGTGTATAAAATACATCAGACTTATTGGTCAGAGAGAGAGAGAGAGAGAGAGAGAGAGAGAGAGAGATTGAAACTTGAAGACTCTGGTCTCTAGTTACCCTTCATGTCTGGAAAGGAACTCACTCTGTGGCTAAATTTTCAGCAAAAAAATTGACAGTTCGTGCTGAGCCCCGGTGACAAAGTGGTTGTGGGCCCACTGGGATGGAGGTTCAATTCCAGCAGTGGCACCAGAGGAGTACAGGCTGGGCTTCCTACTCCCACCACCAGAGGGCAGTTATGGACCACCCCACCCCACAAAAATTGACAGTTCTTTAAGCGGAACAATATTTTACTTGGGTATCCATACTTTAGAATAATTAATAATTTGAGATCAAAAGGGCAGCTTTTACACACAGACACACTTCAGTAGGTTAGAAAAGAACGAAGGGTGCCAATAGAAAACAGGGAAGGAATGAGATAAGTGATACTATATTAAAGACATTGTCATCAGTGACATGAACAACATTTAAAAATGTAAAATGCATGATCTGCCTATAAAGCTTTACAAAGTTTACAAGAAAACGTTTTAATTTTTTCCCTTGTGTCGAGAGCTGACTTTCAATAGGTTTCATCAAGAGAGCTGCTCTGCTGTGTTAGAAAACCCGACCCTGAAGCTGGTTGTCTAAGAATGGTTTAGCACCTGGCTCTCCACGAACGGGCGGTGCGCGACGAGTGAGGGGGCGGCCGCCTTTCCGGCCATGCCCCGTTTCCAGGGACAAGGGGCACTCTGCACTGGACCCAGGTCCTGACACTACAACAAAACATTTTTAAAGTAATCCAACTTCTTTTTAACATTTTAAAGGTGTCAGCAGGTATTCTCAGTGACATAATTGACCATCATCTGATCTCTTGACATATTCTTCCACGGGTTGTGGAAACAAGTAAGATGAAATCTTTGGCAAAGTCAATCTGTCCTCCATTTGGGGCATATGTCGCTTATGTTGATTGAGTTTTCCGGGAAGACAAAAAACAGTCATATTTGTGTTTTGAATATATAGAGAGATTCATGCCAGAAAATGTCTTACATGGTTATAGAAGCAGGTAAACTGAGTAGGGTTTATTTAAGTCAGGCTTCCCCTGATGTCTGCAAGCTGATGAACATGAAATAAAAGGAAAGATTCTTGCCAATTTCAATCAGGCCTCCATTATCATAAGGCTATCATGGGTCCAGCTGTGAGCAGCTTTGTCTTCCTTATAGTAAGTTGTAATTCACACTGAGGACTTTAGTTCTTGTTTTCCATCAGCAAGTGCTTCCAGTCCCTTTCACTTTAGCAAGTTGTTAATAAGGCTTCCACAAACCCTGTTCCTGGGCTCTTACTCAGATAGCCAAGCGATGCAGATTATTTGCTCGGCATAAAGATCAGATGAGTATACTGAGATACTCAATAGCTCAGCCTTGGTATAATCCTGCCACACTCACTTTCCTGATTCCAAACCTTGCAATATTCTGCCATTTTATTCAATGCCTACCTCTTGAGTGATGTATAGGTTCCAAATGAGCACAATGAAGTGTTTGGGAATTCCCTCTCTCCCCATATCCATAGTTGTTTATGGTCCAGATAGAAAAATGCTTTTGAATAATCCATAAAATATTGACCAGTATTTTGGGGCCCCTGATTTGAATAAAGATCACTCTGGTGTCAGCAAAGATATACTGTGTTCCATATTCTCAATAAATCATGCACCTGGAAAAAGGTGAATGGGCAGAGCAGTAATAAAGACATATTTTCAGTTTATTCCCATCTTTCCATCATTGATAGAGGGAAATCACTGAAGACATTTTCTGTGTTGATCTCACAAATGTATCTTTGGATTCCACTGTCATCCAGAATTTCACAATTCACGCTATGATACTGTTCCCTCATTTCATTTTGCATTACATAATTTATAATCTTTGGGTCACTGTTGTTGATGTGCTTCTTCCATGTGGATTTAGTTCACTTCTCACTTAGATGGCTACTTTTCTGGAAATAAGCCTTTAAGATATTTTATCTGACAGCAGACCATCATCGAATTTCTTCACCACATTTTGTCATAGCACCCATTCTGGGGAAAGGTATCAGGAAAAGTCATTATGTAATAACTAAATATTTTCAAATTAGAGATATGATTTATTGTGAGTCTCAAATCCATTTTTGGATCTATGTTTTCATCTAGGCGGTTCCCCTTAGAGAACTCTTTGCTGATTTATGGTGGAGAGTCTTATCAGCTATCTCTCAAGAGCATAAAGATCAACTGTCAATGTTGTCAGTGATTATCCCCAGGTGCTAATTTTTAGAACATTCTTGAAAGAGGGATATTGAACCTAGATGGGCTAACTAAGTACATATGGCAATAGTTGAATTGTTCACTTGCACAGAATTGAACCTTTACATGGATGAATAATATTTTCACAACTGATGGAAGTTGGTCATCAGGCAAAATTTACAATAATGTTCACAGGCAATGCCAATCACAGTGTGCCAGAATGACATATATCTTCATACGACAAGGAGGGCTTTGATACACTAAGTCAATAGGCATCTGCCTGTCAATAATTCAATACTCTTTGTCCTGCTGTCTCCTGCAATTGTCTTCAAGCAAAATGGCTTTTCAGTTTTAAATCCTCAGGTAACTGATGTGTTTGAGGTAGAGTCCAGTTAACCCAGTAGAGTTTCCACATCAGATCCCTCTTGTGTGGCTTTTGGAGCACACTCTGTGCCTTGAAGAGCCAGGATTCAATGCACCTCTGGTCTCTGGCACTTGGCCTGGTTGCCCACGGATAGTATTGAAACTCAAGCCAAGGTGGCTTATTAGGTGTGTATAACTAGGTATATACCCCACTTAGGGTCATTAAAAGTATTTCGTTATTTCCCCACCTTTTAGCCCCCACTTGGAGCTTGGTCCTCTCCCTCTTCTACAAACAGACCTGCACTTGTCTTCTTCCAGACAGTTATTTTCCTTCCCCCCTCTAATGACTTGACTTTCCCATTAATCCTTCATCTTTCTGAGGGATGCCTACCTGTCTGAAGGGACCTCATCATAACTTTGCATGGCAGTAACCAAGCAGTCAGCATTGACACCTTCTCCTTTGATAATTTTATCTTAGCTGACATGAGGCTCCCCCTGCCAAAGTGACCTTCAAGATATATGTGTCTAGAGAGGATGGTACATGGTTTATTGGCGCCAATCAGGCTCTACCAGGCAGTCTGGTTGCCTGTCAACCATGCAGCATTCCTGAGTTTGTTTCCATCTGTGTTTGTTTGGGAAGACTAGAGAAACAAATTCATAGACACTAATATGTGTGTAAGAAAGATATTTGTATACAAGAGCAATTGAATATTGAGAAAACAGCCTAGCCCAGTCTACAGCGAGTTCTTAAGTTCAATATTAGCCCAGATGTCTGATACCAAGCAGTAGAGTCCTCTTCAGTCTCACAAAACACATGCAATGATGCCAAATACAGAATGAATGCAGGCCAGTTTTGCTAGGTCTTGTGGATCCAGTGGCATTTTAAGCATGTCAGTACTGCTATTGGTATCCATGTTTTTCCTTCAGGTCTGAGGCACCAAATGCCATCAGCATTGCTCCATGTGTCTTCTCACCAGGATTATCTGGCAAAGAGTGAGCCAAGAGAGTCCAACAGTCTCCTGCCTCCATAGAGGAAATACAGGAGTTACCAGAATCCTCAGGAGAAGACCAGAGCAACACAAAAGTCCCATTGACTATGAGTGAGCTAGTTACAATAACCTGAAATATGCAAAAGACACAACATTGCTTGGTGAAAGTTAGGAGAACTTGAAATACTTGCTAATGAAGATTAAGTATTATAGCCTTTGTTAAGTATTATAGCCTTTGTCATGGATCACAATTTAATGTAAAGAAAACTAAAATCCTCAGAACTGAAACAATAGGCAGCATCATGATAACATTATCAAGTAGAAATATTTTGTACTTCCTGGGAAGAAAAATTTCAACATAAAGACACGTAGACTGAAGTTTCTCCAAGTGAGAGAGTTGTAATGCCTGCTGACAAAATCTCCTTTACCACTGACCAGGGAAACAAGCTGAATCCCTGCCCTGATTCTCCAAGAAGGCTGCTTTTCCCAAGCCCTGCAGCAACCCATTCAGCCAAACCTCTTACTTCACTGGCCTTGATTGTTCTGCATGGGCAGCTCGGTACAGACATAATCAGGATCCAGGATTAATTGTTTCTACCCTAACTCTTCCTCTTTCCTAACCCCACCTACACCACACAGCACAGGGGTTAATACATGACATTTCAAAGTGCAGGTTTCTCATCAACAAGACAATTTTATTTTTTACTTTATATTGTTTTCTTGGACTTCTGCACATTTTTCCTAGTACAGTGCTATCATAATTTGGGGGGAGGTTATAAAATGTTATGACTTAAGACTAGAAAGCAAAAATAAAAAGGATCCCTATGTTCCAGAAATGAGAACCCCAAACTAGACATTATGTAAACAATACCAATTACAGCAGCCACACAAAAGATGAAATACCTACTAATAAACCTAACCAAACAAATAAAAGATCTGTACAAAGAAAACTACATATTATTCCAAGAAAGCAAAGAGACTTATGCAAAGGAAAGAATACCCTTCTTATGGACAAGAAGATCTAATATTGCTAAAAGAATCTGCAAATACAGTATAATTCTAATCCAAATACAAATGTCACTCTTTAAAGAAATGGGGAAAAAACAAACTCTGACTTTGTACAGAGAGGGAAGAGACCTACGATAAGGAAAGAATGTCTAAAACACAAGAACTAAGTAGGAGGTCCTGCACTTCACAACCTTAAAACCCTTTATAGCCATGGTGGTCAAAACAGACTGGTACTGCTATGATGATAAATTCATAAACCAGTGAAACAAAATTCGAGATGCAGAATGAAAGCATCAAGCCAGAGACAACTGGTTTTTGACAAAGGACCAAAAAATATATAAATTGGAAAAGGACATCCTCTTCCACAAATGATACTGGGAAAAATGAATCTCCATATGTTGAAGAGTGAAACAGGACCTATATCTTGCTCCATGCACCAAAAGAAAACAAAGAAACAAAAAACCCTACAGATGGAATATAAACTTAAATGCAAACTCCAGAGGAATATCAATGAGAAAATTCAGACAAATGTAAGGGCCCCTTGCAGGGCATACACAGCTATTGAATTTGATGTAGGAAACCCACGCAGTGGAAGACAAAATAGATGACTGAAATCTATTAGAATGAAGCATATCAAAACATTTCATCAAATAGAGAGTCCATTGATGGGGGGGGGGAATCTTAAGCAATATCATTATGGAAAAGGTACTAAATACTAAAATCTATAGAATTCTGCAACATCTTAGTCAGACATTTAAAAGAACACAAATAATCTAATTAAAATGTGAGCAAAGAACATGATTAGACAATTTGCAAAAGATGACACTACAGTGGTTTAAAAAACATGAAAAAAGTGCCCTTGATCACCATCTATTCAAGGGGTGCAAATCAAAACAATTATAAAATATTATCTTAAACACACAATATATCAAAATTATATATATATATATATAGAGAGAGAGAGAGAGAGAGAGAGAGCAAATTATGGAGAGCACAAGTAGAGGTTGAAACTCTGACACATGCTGGAGGCCTTACAAATATGCAAAACCATTGCTAAAATAATTATGGAGATACTTGAAACAACTATAAATAGAAATATAATCCAAGTCAACAATACTATTTCTGGGCCTGTACTGCTTCCACATAAGAAACACAACATGAACAGAAGTGTGATATTCCATGTTTATTGCAGCATAATTCACAATAACAAGAATCTGGACATAGCCTAAATGCCAAAAGAGAAGAATGGATAAAGAAACTCTGGTACCCACATCTAATGAAATGCAATACATCCCTAAAATAACAACAAGGAAACTAGGAAACATCTCATGACATGGGGGGTGGGGGAGAAAGGGTGGCATGAAGACTATTATGCTGAGTGAAGTGAATATATCCCCACAGGACAAATAGTGTATAAATCCACTATTATAGGAATAGACACCAAGATAAAAGAAGACTTCCACTCCTAGAGAAAACAGTCTTCTAATCCTGCCTGCCAAACAATAATAGGGAACCTATCTAGCATCCATAAACCATATCCAAGTCCTCTATATGTACATTTTTAAAGCCGCTTCAGCTAGAATCCATTTTTCAAGATGAGAGGAGAGGGAGACGATCATCCCATTTCTGCCATACAAAACTGTGTTGTTCATTCCTATACAAGAGAAATTAATATCCAAGTTTTAAAGAAACCTTACTGGATCCTCAAACCAAGATGGGGATTGGGAGAATATTCGTCTCAGAGAAGACAAGTGCAATTTGGTTGGTAGGAAACACAAAAAAGCAACTTTCCATGCGGGAAAATGCTTAACAGTACATATATAGAACCCAATGAGAGACTATGATTGCTACTAAGTTCCTAATTACACTCTTTGATCTAGTCTCTATGCAGCCCATCCTGGTGACTTAGGCAGGACTTTAGGCACCATTTTTTTTTTTTACACTTAATCAACATTCTTCACAGACCACACCGGGAGGGCTTAGTGTGCAAACCCCACTAAGTGAACTGGGTTTTACCTCAAATTCACCTGTAATCCTTGAAACTAAGGCTGAAATTCCCAAGTGTGAGAATAAACTGATGACTTCTATACTAATGGCATAGTACTGGTGAATGTTGAACTTTGATTGAGATCTCCTGCCCAGTGGCTGGTGACCCTGAACTATCATATACTTACCATTTTAATGCTCTCCTTGATTAATTATGATATATATGAATCTGATAGGCATAACTCTGCTATTGTGAATGGATATATTATTGAAAGTTCTGCCCTATACCCAGACTCCACTGTTGGTGAAAATTGTGTCCAGTCACTTAAGAAATTAACCTGAACAAGTCAAACTTCATATACTGTAGCTCATAGCTGGTCTATACGTATATAGTTTTCTGTTAAATTCTATGCTATTGGCTAAATTAATGATACTGTCGAGAATAACTCTAAGCCCCAAGGGGGTAATTGATAATATTCTCTAACATAAAATGAAAACGATGTCTTTCAGATGAACCAAATATATACAAATTCTAGACATATTAATGGATTTGAGGCTTACACTTAACTCCAGCCCCAGTCTAAGAACAAATAATCTTATGAAATGACCCTGTGTGATGCACATTCTCATGAAAAGATCACTGACATTCTAAATGCTATAGCAAAATGTGATGAGAAACCAGATGGTGCCTACCTAACAGAAGTGATAGCACCTGGGTTTATCTCTTAACAAGCAACCACCTCAGTGAGACACCAACTAAGTCCACATGGAGGAAGCAACCACAACAGCCTGTCTTATACAAGGATTGCAAACAATGACTCACAACTCCAAAGGAGAGCATGGTAAACGAGCTGAAATTGTGAACTCTTGGTGCCGGTAAAATTGTTTTACAGAAATAAAGTGCTGAAAAGCAAGGGCACGTGCACACCTGACATGATCTTTTCAATCACCTCATATTCTTGTCAAAGTTGGAAACTGAATCAGGAGGACTAGAGAAAAACAAATGCACACAAATTATGGTACTTGGGAAGAATATGGCAAGTCCCATGGACTATCTAACAACAAAACTCCTGCAGACGAAGTATTAAGTGAGAATGTAAGTATGTAAGTGAGGATGGTGAGACTGGTCTCCAGTATTTTGGATGTGTTGTCTGGAAAGAAGGGCATCCTACTTGATAAAGTACAGAGACAGTGAAAAAGAGGAAGACCCTCAAAAAGATGAATTGAGAGGGTTGCTGCAATATGGGGTCAAACATGGCGACAATTGTGAGGCTAGTGCAGGATTGGACATAGAGTCACCATGAATGAAGACCTGATTGAGAGCAACAACAACATTTATATTGAGCAGTTACTGAGAGGGAATGTCCACAAAGCTTTATTCAGCTGATGTGTAAAAACATGATTAAAGTTCTGCTTGGTAGACTCTGCAGAATGAGATGCAATTAAATAATAACATAAATTAATCACATATAATTGAAAAGGCATATCCTGATGCAAGGCAGAAATAAATTGTAAAATTCCAGAAAGCTGTAATATATGAAGAAAAAGTCAATCAAACCAACCACATATCTAATAAACATTCTCACTTTGGAATTCTGGAAGGATTCATATAGAGAGCACATTGCTTCAGCTATTACCACTAAATGTCTTCAAAATACTTCCTGTCTCCTAAAGATCCTTTTAATTATCAGGGAAGGAAATGGGCTTCCATGTTCAAAAACCAATCCTCTAATACAGTGGTTCTCACCTTCCTAATGACATGGTGACCCACCAACCATAACATTAATTTTGTTGCTGCTTCATAACTGTAATCTTGCTACTGTTATGAATCAGACTTCTGTGAAAGGGTCATTCGACCCCCAGGGGTCGCAGCCCACAGGTTGAGAACCTTTGCTCTAGCAGATGGCACCTCATTCACCAGTGACGGATCCCCTGCCTACCTGCTAGGTAGGTAGGAGTGTAGGTTCAAATTGGGAAAAGATAATGATGATGTTTGCACCCCATACTGGACATTCTCATTGTCACTGAGCTATGCTTGTGAAGGTTGAAATGCAAAAGAATATGCTACCTATTTATTCACCACAGTAAAAATAAATTTATAAAAATATAATCTTTGAAAGGATGCGCTTCCCTATTACTGGGGGGCAGGGGGAAATATTTGATGGAAAGATAAGACTGCTGCCTTAAAGATATACAGTCTTAGACTCCCAAGGGAGCAGTTCTGTTCTACTCCATGGAGTTGCTGTGGAGAGGATTGAAGTCCACGGCAGAGATTTCCTTTGTTGGGATGAAGGGAAAAGGGTTTGGGTGAAATGGGTAGAACTATCCAGTTAATTAAATAACGACTCGGCATCTTTTAGATTTCAGTAATATTTTAGCTTCTACATAAATAATTATTCTAAAACTCCAATTCCCATCTCTTTAAATGACATTCTAAATTTTCTTTAAAATCCTTAGGGAACATTATTGCTGACTAATACATTTAAATTTTAAAGAGCTACCCTTTCAGAAGAACAAAAATCACTATGCTGTCATTTGAATATATTTTTCTCTTTTATCAATGTGCCTAAAGTCACCCTTGGAACAGCTATGAAACAAAATGAAGAACGAGATTCATCATTTACATGGAATATTAAAAGAAAAATATTAACTTTGCCTTTCATTCTATACATACATCATTTTCAGCTAAACATAATGATTAATACTGCCTTGTATGCAAACAGATATTGGGTTCTTATTATTATTTCTTTTAGCAGGATGTCATTTTAGGAAAACAGAAAATGAAAATAGTGAAAAAACCGTATCTATGTACTTAAGAACATCAAATGCAGCCCAGGCCTTGATGCTAGTGAAGAACATACTTTCCTCTGTCACCTAGTATAAATTCTGTATTTATAACTATTAGCCAATGCTACTTAAAATTCACTTAACAGTTATGAAAAATGAAGTGTTCAAAATTTTCTGTTTCACTGGAATTTCCATTATGTATCTGCTAGAAAATGTAAACTCCTCTGTCAAGATAGATGACCTAGTCAAGCAGCATCTTAAGTTGTTATGCCATTAAATAAGAAATCAAGCTTATACTGGGGTAGACAGACCCTCAACTCCACAGAAAGTGAAGGAATGGGCTTATCTCCAGAGACCTCTCTAACGTCAATGTCCATAAAGGAGTCACGGACCCACAACTATCACCTTTCCACTAACAAAATGACCATCAAAATGCCACTTCGGTATCCATGTCTGCACTTTGGTTGGTTGGTTGCTGTTTTAGTTTTTAATGTACTAGGGTAAATTTTTAAAAGTCTGTGGCTCAAATTAAAATTGTAAGCTATTATCTAAAGATAGATAAGAGAAAGATCATTAATGGGGTAGATTAACACAGTGATTGCAATTTACACATAAAGAGACTATTATTCAGAATGATTCCTTGGTAACTTATTTCTTGTTGTTTTGACTTGACATGAAGATTCCATAACTGAGGTAGAAGAAATGGATTCCAAAACTCTAAACTGCAATGGCAGAAGACAGATGTTAGATATTTAGGGTTAGGATGCTTTATTTTCTTTGCCTCAAAGTCACTTTCCAGACTCTGATTCATGTGTGTTGCAGGGAACTTAACAATCAATGAAATCGAGGTGTGAGGATCTGAGCAGTGCTTGGTTTGCTGTTCTTTGATGCCATCAAGTGAGTTTGTATTCAAAGTAACCCTTTGTACAACAAGAGAAGCAACCCTAAGTCAATCCTGCACCATATTCACTATAATAGGTATATTTGAGCCCATCGTTGCAATCACCGAGTTCCTTCATTTTAAGAAATGCTGAGAAAAGAAGGAGGAGGAGGAGGAGAAAGACTGAGTGTGTCCTTTCTTTTTTGGTTTTCTAACTTTATGTCTTCCACATTTAATGATAATCATTCACTTTGTTTTCTTGAGCTGCCCTTTGGAATTTTCTGTTCAACATTTTCACTTCATCATTTTGTCCATGTATGTTACTTTTCCTAAAGAGCAGCTTCTCCATCACCTCTTCCCCAAATATACTCAACTTGTTTTCTGTGTTTTTCATCTAGATAAGTCCATACTTTTAGTTTTTGTTGGTGCAAATAAGTACTTGCTATGAAGAAGTCTTTGATCTTGCAAATGCTATCATGTCATCTCCCACTTGGTTTATAAATCCAATACCAGGTTTTAGAATCACTACGCATTCTTCTTGTCTCCCAAGTTTTGCATTCCAATTTCCAATAATTGTTAATACATCTTGATTGCACTTTTGGTCAAATTCAGACTGAATACATTGGTAGATTTTTTTCAATTTTTGTATCACTTGCTTTAACGGTCATTGTATAAATCTGAATTGTAATTGTATTGATTGCATTTTCTTGTTTGTTAATAGAAATTATCTTATCACTGACAGCATTGTACTACAAGGTAGGTCTTTAAATGTCCTCCTTGCTGATAAATGGGAAAACATTCCTCTTGATTATGTCACTCCTGGCATTTTATGCCATACAGCTGTCTGTTTCAAAATGCCCAATATCAGTCCATTTCAGCTCATTAAAACCTAGAATATTTTAATGACTTCAAATGTTCTTCCTTTCATACTTTGTGCATTTCATGCTCCAATTGCTAATTGACCTTTGCATCTTTGTCATTTCAGCTTGAGTCATGCCTCCTCAGCAGATGAAGGCTCAAAAGACTTTAACCCTGGCCACATCATTCTAAGCCAGTCTTATTTGAGAAGACAGCTTTTCCTTCCTCAGTTCCAGTGAGTGCCTTCCAATATGAGGAACTCATCTCGTAGTATTTCTAGGAAAATCTTGCTCTGTTCATTACGTTTCAAGGGGACACGTGGGATTTTTGTGGGTCCCTTTGCTTTGAATTCAGATATTTTAGGAACTTCTTAAAATGCTGCCTTATATGTAAACAAAATGCTAAGGCAATTTGATTAAAAGCAATATTATACATGCATTGCTGATTCATGAGATGCTTCTGTTAGAGTTGCTACATGTCTAAGGGAATTGCAGTGAAAAGAAAAACATAAAGTTGAATAAAACTTTCTCTTTGATATGATAATAAAAACTGGACCAGCATAACATCATAATAAATGGAGAAATGATTGAAGTTGTGGAGGATTTAGGATCCACCTTCAAAGCTCATGTCATGATGTGTAAAAGTTCAGTGGCCATTAAGAAGTCCTGTTGTAGGTTAGCATGGTTGGAGTTTGATTTAGTTTAAAAATCCTTGATATGACGAGAGTTTCCTGGATTATTCAGATAGATACAGTCGAATCATGTGGAATAGGCCAAAACCAGAGACCTTTTCCCAGCTGTATTCAGAAAGTTGTGTCCCCATAGGGATTTTAGTAGCTAATTCCTCCGAGGTGGAGAGCCTATTTCCTTTTCTTACTCTGTTCTTATTCTGCAAGCTCTAGTGACACCAGTCCACTTTGATACTGTGTAAATCAAAGAGTACAAATTCTATGGGGATGGTTACAGAGATGGAAACCCACCATCTGGGGTTTATGAATGGAGAAAATACTAAAACAAATAATATATACATATTTTTTGCTTAATACATATTCTATGATTTTGTAGCATTATGCCTTCACTTTTTCTGATAATTTATAAGAATGGACATGCACATAGTTTAAGTAACATTGTAATGTCTTATGACTTCCTAAGCATATACACCTCATATATTTATGAGACCTCAACTAAGAAAGAAATAGCATCTTACTGAAATTTTTCCTTAAAAAGCCAAAAGCACTTTTCATGAGTCTTATTAGGAATGTTTGCCAACAAGTCCTTTGACTATTGCCCCAATTGCTATTCATTATTATGAATATTGTTGGCACATAAAAAATAAAGATAGCCAGTAAAAGTTTAGAAACTTTTTCTAAAAATACTTGTATGTCAAACAGAAACCCAAATTTGAGAAAGTCACAGAGTGAGAACAGAGATTTCTGGAGGATACAGTGGGGGTAGGGAAGAAAAGGGGAGCTGCTGTCAGGAGTTCAAGAAGGAAGAGAATGTTTGAGACTGATCGGGGTAGCAATTGCACAATGCTGATTGATGTGAAGGAACCATAGAATGATATGGTGTCTGTATTAGCTCCAGACAACATGGATTATAAAAATACAAATGAAGAAGCTTTCCAGAGGCTGCTTCGTCTTGGCCATTGGATTCTTGGAGGAAATTATCTATGTGCAGACAGTTGGAGACGCCAAAACCTTAGTCTGACAGGAACATGCATAACTCTTCTTTAGTAACATGATTCTACAATCCTCTGGGACCGTGCACTTGGTCAGTTGACATTTCCTAAGATAAGGGCTAGGTAATGACCTATATTACTTGTTTTTACTGTGTGCTTTGGGGAGTTCTATTCCAGTGGGTTTGAGCTGACCATATTCCATTTGAATAATATCAATTCCCAGTAAATATAATTAGTGACACTAAATTTTGGGATTTCCTTGCATATTTTAGATTTTGACAAATATTTTCTGCAACTAGAGACAACCCACCATGAGCATAGTGACAATTTTAGTAAGAATAATTTATGTAAGAATTGTTATAGGTTTGAAACGACAGGGAACTTTGTGGAAGCTCAAAGAATACATTTTAGGGACACTCCTATGTGTGCAAGAAAGAGCGTTATATCAAGGAGCAAGTGTATGTAGAGAAAGCATCCCAACCCAATCCAGATCAAGCCTATAAGTCCAATAGTGGCCCCCAAATCTAATACTAATCTATG
This sequence comes from Nesogale talazaci, assembly GCA_004026705.1. Classification (NCBI taxonomy): domain Eukaryota; kingdom Metazoa; phylum Chordata; class Mammalia; order Afrosoricida; family Tenrecidae; genus Nesogale; species Nesogale talazaci. Next base: position 29,722 of record PVJH01011269.1, on the reverse strand, counting down.
CATCCCTCTTTGGGCCCATGCATCCACCCTCAATGACACAGAATATAGGGAGACCACAGGCCACTGGGTGCGAAGTCTTGTCGATCAAATGGCGGTTCACCCATCTCCAGAGCTATGGCCATTCTCAGCATGGATCTAAGTGGCTTCTCAACAGGAAGGTGAAGCAGAGAGAAAGAGAGAGTGACCTGTCTCCAGAAAGCTATTTATCTCGTTCACCCTTGAATCAAGCTGTGACCTGATTGACAGGTTGAACTCCGTCCCATATTGGCACAAAAAAACTAACTCTGACAACAACTTCATCTATCGAGAAAATGAGTGGATCGAGGGCTCCTTGGGACCTTGACAGGGAAGTTGGTGGGAACTGGGGAGCGCATCATGATGGGTGCGAGAATGATGTTCTGAAATGGATGGAGGTGATGGTTGCACAACTCTTTACATATATTTAGACCATTGAGTGTGAAGGGATGTAAATTATATGCCAATAAAATTGTTAAAATTTTGGAGAGAAAAACATGGGGTTTGTGATATCCACACCCCAAGATGGAGACATAATGCTAAAGTATCTCCAATTTCTGACAAAACTTAGATAGGGAAAAACAAAGCAGGACAAAATTTGCAATGGATCCAAGGGACGTGAGTCTTTAATGATCTAAGATGAAGGGAACTAGCATAAAACACAAAAAAAAGCATCAGGATTGTAAGGTCCTAAAGTCTTTCCATTATTTCCCTTAACTTGCCACCATCCAAACTGAGAGCCATAGACACAACTACTGGCTAGCTAAATAACACTGAGTAATAAATGTCACACTTCTCAATTCAGAGAAATGCAAACATCATGGAACCATTAAGGTAAGAAAAACATCAAATAGATGAAATTTCAGTAACATGCTGAAGCTTCAAGTATCTTTCTGGGGCCACCAAGGGACATTTAATTCATGGAGGATATAATACACCCCTCCCTGCCACACACCCAACCATTCTTTTAGGGTTTCGTGAACTTTCTTAGTGAACATTAATAACTTCCTCTTCAGTGCTTGCGTTTTATTCTCCTGTCTTGCCTTCATCCAACTTGACTGACAGAGCCTGAGAAATAAAAGAAAGTTGAAGGGCCCCTTCCACAGTGATGCAGTCCCTCCTAAATTGCTGGGGCTTCTCAGTGACCCTGTCTCTGTGCTCTAGGTTATCTGGATTTTAGATTTTATCTTTTCAGAATGCATAGCATTCTTTACAGACCTCCATGTCAGAATTATGTGATTTGAAAATCCCCATAAAGGAACCAGACTACCTTTAACATACCAGTTGAAGATTAAATGAACTGAAATACTCCTTTTATTAAATCATTTTTTGGGGGACTGATGCATCTTTTTTCACAATACATCAATACAAATATTGTGCCGTGCATCTTTCCATGTCTACTGACGTCATCATTCTTCAAACATCCACTTTCCACTTGAGCCCTTGACATCAGTTTCTCATCTTTTTCCCTCCATCCTTGCTTCCCCCTCCCCCACCAACCCTCAATACTTTATAAATTATTATTGTTTTGTCCTAACTTACACTGCCCGATGTTTCCCCTTGCCCTCTCCTCCAATGTCTGTCCTCCCTGTAAGAGATTATGTGTAGTTGGCTCCCCTTCTCTACCACCCCCCTTCCTTCCACCCATCCAGTAGCTCCATTCTTACTACTGACCCCAAGGGGTTCATCTGTCCTGGCTTCCCCATATTTCCACTTCCCATCTCTACCAGTGTACCTCCTACAGTCCAGCTGGATTTCTAAGGTAGTGTTGGGACCATGATAGTTGGTGGGAGGAGGTAGTTGGACACCCTCTTACAGGAGAGTCGTGGGGAGGAGACAGGCAAGTCAGGGTGCAATGAGGTGGTGAGGAAGCATACTCCTTTTGACTTAAAGCTGAAATGCCTTAGTTGAGAAGAAATGAGAATGGCAATCCCCAGGTCATTGATTTGGAAGTCAGAGGACCTTGAGTGAAATCTTTCTTTTGAATTTGCCCAATAATTGGCAATTTAAAGCTATCATATACTTGCTATTTTTATATTTTCTTTGCTTTTTATGACGTTAGTCCTTCATAATTTTGCCTTACCAGATGAGTGTTATTTAAATGTTCACTTGCTTTCTTAAATACATTTGAGTTACAATAGCTAAGTTTTTAATCTCCATATGTGACTAGTCTGTGTATTTTAGCTTAGAAAGCTTTCCTGTATATTTAGTTTCTTAGTCTTTTAAAATCTATACCATTACAGACTTTGATTTGTGATCTTATTTTTAGAATTAGGATCACTGGTGTCATAATGGTTACGTGTTGGGCTGTAACCAGTAAGATTAACCATTTGAAGCTACCAGCTGCCCCCCCATGATAAAGACTGAGCACTCTATCCTACACTGGGAGAAACTCATGGGGCACTGCTACTTTGTCCTATGGAGTCACTATAAGTTTCATTCTATTATTAGAATGACCAAATGTCTCATGGAGAATACTTAAGTAACTTCTCAACAAGCTGATAATGTTGCTCGAAAAGTGGATCAAAGATCTCTCTCTCTAATATATAGATATGTGTGTCTATATATATATTTATATATGATAAACCAACTAATTTTGAACTCACATGTCATCATAAACCCTTATGATGTGGCCCTGGTCAATACTTGCTCTCATGAAGTGATTATTGAAACAGAGGTACTTTAGCAAAATGTGATATAAAATCAGTTGTGATTATCAGAAAGAATAACATTTGGGGTCTTAGAGACTCACATTAAAATAAGCAGACATCTAAGTAAAGTGTCAGCTCAGTATACTGGGATGAAGAACCCCAGCCTGTGTGCCATGTAACAGTAAAAAATAAATAAGTCCAGGATTAAAGGATTTACTGATATTTAAATACTGAGCACCTGAAGTGTAGAGAAGAGACTATGGAAGAAAATAAAAGCCCAAATTTATTTGCAGAGGATGTATGTGGATTAGGCCTCATTCAAACTTCTTCTGATCATTGACTAAAGATGTCAGCAGTCTTACCCTAAAACAGAGTACATTAGAAAGTGCAGTACAGCAGATATAAAAGGATCGAACGTTACCATGTTTTCATTTATTTTCTCCTTTGACTGATTAAAAACAAAAGTTCTAGTTTCTATTACCTTCTGCTTTCATTTGGATTGAGGTTTTTCTGTGTTTACTTTTCTGTTTTTGATGGAATTTTCTGCATGGTTTTCTTTATACAAAGTCCAGGACAGGTAATGCATAGAGACAATAACTAAAGTAATAGTTCTTTATGGATAACACAGGAGAGGTTGAAGATAGGGGAATTAATAATAATGGGTAAAAGAATGAAGAAAAATTCTCAAATTGATTGTGTTGATGAGTGCACAGCTCTGTTTAATATATTTAAACTATTTAATTGTACAGTAGGTGAATTATGTCAGTAAAATAAAACACCTCAAAGCACAAAGTTTAAGAACAAGAGCGTTATTTAGTACAATTTAGAATGACAGAGAAAAATAAAACATTGCTTAATCCATTGCTTTGCTTATGAGTGTTGCTTTGTGAACCCATAGTTTTAGCAACTGTGTCACTGATGGTCTTTTCTTTCCACAGAAGCTTTACTTCACCAAGTGCGATGCACTTTTCCAAAGACTAGTCCCTCCTGATAACATATCCAAAGTACGTGAAACAAAGTCTCATCATCTTTATTTCTAATGAGGAATTTAACCATACTTCTTTCAAGACAAATTTGTTCACTCTCTGGATACGTATGTTGTAGTCAATAGTCTTTGTGATTATAATTCAGAGCCACCACTTCTTTAGTCTTCTTTATTCATTGCTCATCTTTCACATGCATATAAAGTAATAGAAAACACTTGTGTCAGATGCACCTTAGTATCAAAGTGACATCTCTTAATATTCAAAGAGAGTCCTTTACAGCAGATTTGTTCAATACATCATTTGATTTCTTGACTACTGCTTGCATGGGTATTGAATATATAAAACTACTAAAAGAAATGAATTAATTAAAGTCAAAAAAGGAACAAATGATATGTAAAACAAAACAGCAGAGAAATTAGAAGAAACTGATTTTTCCTTGAAAGATTCAATAAACTTGACTAAAGTTATAGTCTGAAAAAGAAAAGATTGAAATAACAAAATAAGAGATGAAAGCAGAGACGTTATGAAAGGTATAACAAAAAAGGACTGTGATGGATATTATAAGGCAGGTATCACTATGAAAATTAAGGTGTGCCTGACCAAAGGCATGGTCGTTCCAATCGCCTGATATATATGAAAATATAGAACAATAAATAAAGACTATAAAAGATTTGATGCCTTTCAATTATAGTATTGTCCAATAGTATTAAGCATAGCATGAGTTGCCAGAAAAGTAAACAAATTTGCATTGGAAATTGTATAGCCAGAAGGCTGATTAGTGTAAAATACAATGAAACCTTGCCTACTGTGCTGTGGACATATTATCATGAGAAATCAGTCTGTATATGTGAACACCTTGCTTGGTTAATTACAAGGTCAGTGAAAAAGAGAAAGACAATGGGTCGTCACATATCACACAATGCAAGAGTATGATCAGTAAAACACAAAATAAATAAAAATATCAGAGGATTGCACAAGAAATTAAATGAAACTATCACTTGAGAGAACATCTTCAAAAACCATAGATTTAAAATAAGTCTATCAGCATATCAATATTTACATACTATGTGTATATAATTGACTAAGTTATAGACAAACCTGAACAACAGAACTTGAACAACAAAATGAAAAAGATAAATGACCCAACTTATAAAATACACAGAACCTGAATAGCATGTCACCAGGAAGGCCAACAAACACTGGAAAAAAATGCTTTTTAACTAAAAAATATTTTAACTATTAGAGAAGCAATTCAAAACTATACATAAATTCATTGTCACTCCAATTAGGTGTGCAAATTGAAAAATAAGTAAACGAAAATGAAAAAAAGAGAACTGTTAGACTGTGCAGAAATTAGAACCCTTATCCCTTACTACTCAGAATGCAATCATGTACAGCAGTTGTGAGAAACAGCATTCGGTTTCCCAGTGGGTTGGACCCCAGTTCTTTTCTGAGAGAATTCACAAACATTTTGCAATCCAAGTGAGCTTTAATGAAAGACAGGAAAAATTCCAGGATTTACAGCCTCAAAAGTGGACACTATTTCTGGAAAGCAAACTGAGCTGTGCTAGGGCCCACAACTGGACATGGAAAACTATGTGGAACACAACACCCACACACACGGAAGTGGGAAATCCTCAGGACCAAGAGGGAAAGAGACCAAGAGAGCAAATCAGCCAGAGGACCCAAGAGCCCCAGCACATGTGGACCCGGGGTATGCTCGGAGTAGAATGGGCAGGCTCCCACCTGCCACAAGAACAGAGGAAAAGAGACTGGTGGCAGGCCAAGAGAGGTGCCAAGAGAACTAGCATGGCTGTGCTTCCTGCCTTTATTCTAGTCCACCCCCCTGAGGAGGCCTGGTTGAATGTATTGGCCGTTCCATTATCTGAGTTCAGGCCACCTGTGTGATGTAGGCACCGAGTGTGCCCAAGGCATTGCTTTCACCTGGGCTTAGGGGACTTGTGTCTGAGCATGCTCAGTTCTGGATCTCTCCCATAGGTGTCTAATGGGATGCCTGGTTTCTTTCCGACCTTCTCTATGGGGGTCTTTGCAGGCATGGGAGGGACAACCCCATTCCTAAATCTAGCTACCTAATAACATCGGAGATCAAGAGAACAAAAGATGGTTTGCATTAGATAAATGGGTTGCACAAGACCTTTTAGAGAATTAAAGAACAAGGATAGTACTTTGAGGATTAATGTGCACCTGACAGAAATCATGGGATTTCACTCACTCCATATGCATGTGAAAGATGGACATTGAATAAGGAAGGTTGAAGTCAAATTGATCCATTTGCATTGTAGTTCTGGAGAAGAATGTTGAAGGTCACTATGGACTGCTGAATGGACACACTGGTCAATCTTGGAAGAAGAAAAACCTGTGAGCTCCTGAGAGGCCAGGGTGTCTTACTTCCTTTGGACATGTTGCCATGAGTGACTCGTCCCTGGAGAATGACATCATATTGGGTAAAGTCAAGGGGCAATGGAAAAGAAGACCCTAGATGCAAGGGATTGACACAGTGGCTGCACTAGTGGACTCAAGGATAGGAATGCGTGTGAGGATGGTGTAGAACACAGTAGGCATTCATTCTGTTGTGCATGAGGTCCCCTACAAGTCAAAACTGATTCAATGGCGCCTAACAAGAATACATTATGGAAGATTATTTCACACACTTAATTATGCTCATAAGGAGCCTACTGCTAATCACAAGGTAAGCAGTTCACCACCAGCAGCTGCTACTTGGGAGAAAAATGAGATGTTCTTCTCCTGTAAAGAGTTATCTCAGAAACCAAACAGGTGTAGTTCTACCATGTCCCAGAGGATTGCTACCAATGGAAATAGAGTTAATGGCAATGAGAATTGTGCTCACTAGAATTTGAATATAGAATAATCTGCAGTCTTCTAAATTAAATAAGGGGATACTATTTGGTTCAAATTGGGAATTTTGTATAATAAGGTTGTGTCCTTTCTCCTTATTAAATTTGTATGTTGAAGCTGGACTAAAAGTCAAAGTCTATAATTCTACAGAATTATAAAAACCAAAGCATCAAAAACCAAAATACCAATATGTTTGGAAAAAATTCATGCATATATGCATATAATTGTAACTGTATACATCAAACTTTTAGATTTTTCCTTTGATGAAGTAAATAAATAGTATGGAAGAAACAGTACTAACAAAACATGTAGATAATACAAACTTACTGAAAATGAAAACATTTTGAAGTTCTTATTGATGAAGGTTAAAGACGATAGATTTTCATTGAGATTATACCCGAATATAAAGGAAAATGAACACCCTTTGAATTTGACCCCCAAAAAGAGCACAATATAGGGAGATAAATAAAAACAAAACAGAAATAAATGGAGAATGAATTTGATTAATCTGCAGGTTTATTTTACTTGTAGCAATGATCAATAAACACATAAGCAACTATCATAAATCACGTTATTTGCATTGTATTGCATTGTAATGTTTTCCATAATTAAGAATCAAAGCCAAAATTAGAACAAAATAAATCAAACAATATACAACAAATCCACCCCACTGAGTCAAGTTTGATTTATAATAACTAGAACCTCTGTATTTTTAAATCTTTATAAAATAGAATATAAAATAGCCTCATATTTTCCTCATGCAACATGCAATCCTGGTGAGCTTGAACCTCTAACCCTGTGGTTAGAAGCTCAAAATTTAGACTCCAAACATAATTTATCCTGTCGTTCTTAGAAATGTCCAAAGCTACAAAGGTAAAGTTATTGTGCATATCTTCTTGGTAGCAACCAGACTAAATAAACAGCTAAAACATTTCCACTGAGGAAACTAGAAAAAATGTCTAGGTATTAAAGATCAGTACAATTTGAGAGACTATATGGGTTTTTCAGATTGAGATTTACTATATGAAGGGGAAATAATATTTTACAAAGTCAATTTTTAAATTAAAATACTTTTCCATTTGATGTGCTGATTGAGATGAAAAGGATGTAACGAAAGGTTAAGGATATAGTATGCAATCTCATGGGAATCAGAGTATGGGGACTGAAGTTCAAGTTTATAAAGATGGGAAGTTAGTCATCACTCAACATTTTGAGACAATGTAGAGACATTAAAGATTTATACTATAGAAATCAAGATTAACCAGAGGTAAATATATTGTCAGAGGGACTGCGGCTCAGATTTAACTTACTTTATTACGTGAAACTAAATAGATTGAGTTGACCTCAGATTGAGACCATCAAGACTCCAGGCAAAAGCAAATAAATATCCACTGCATTTTAAAAAATAACAACAGAATGAGCCCCATATTTTATAGACAATTTTGAAAGGACAGTGTTCTACACATAAATAACAATTTCAATTCATATCTATAGACACTATTACATAAAATATAACAAGCAAGAGCAATAGAAAATAGGAACAGATCCACAGGATATCCAGCATTGAAGATGTTAGGTACTAGATTTAATGGTGACTTCAAGGCTCAGAAGTAGCATGATACTCAAAATCTTTACAATCCTTTCATAAAAATGATGATTAAGTTTAGCAAAGAAAAAATAATTTGAACTGACAATCTCAGTAAAACTAAATGACAGAGTTTTTACAGACACTGGGATATGAAAAGCAAAACTACAAGAGTTATCCAAAATTTCTACTCACATACCCCCTTTTGTAAGCAGTCAGCTGACAGATATCTGATGAGTCTTTAAAAAGGTGATTAACTTTAAAGGTTGCTAAATTTAGGAAGCCTGAGCATGATGGTGGAGCCTAGGTGACATAGTGCTGTACCTGCTGGCCATAGTTTGGAATCACCAGTTCTTCAGGCAGGGGGTAAAGATGAGGTTTCTGCTCCCATTAGAATTTAGAGCCTCCCTCAGAAACCCAAAAGAATAGTTCTATTCAGACCTATAGGGCGAGTATGATTTGGAATAGACACAACGGTAGTGAGAAAAGATAATGAGAATATGATATGACATCCTGGTCCTCTGTCAAAGCTATTAAGGAAAAGAAAATCTTCTACACTTAGATGAAAAAACCAGGAAGAGAACTGAAACTGATCAGACAAAGAATCCTAAAGGTTCTTTGGAGGTTTTGTCATTGATTGAGAGGGATATTTCTGAAAGTAATTATTGGACAGACAAGTAAGAACATCATTTTCCATACTTTGAAATAATGTAAGAAAAGAAAATGGCAACAAGTGCTAAGCTGCATTAACCAGGTTACCTCATGCTCTATAAGGGATCTTCACTCTAAAAGTACAAAGACAACCAAACAAAAGAAAACAAAAGCTCTCAAAACCATTGCTATGCATAGAATACTAAAGAAGAAGAGAAGAAGGAGAAGGAGAAGGAGAAGGAGAAGGAGAAGGAGAAGAAAGGATGTCATCTGCACTGGTAGCATTGTTATATAACTGTAAAAATGGAGACATTTCTAAAAAAGACTATTGAACTTTAGTTGTAAAGGAAAATTTGTGTATCTAGGCGAAATACAAAACACTTAGAAAGCCTTCTACAATAACTTATATCTGAAGACAGTAATGTTGCACACATACTTTAGAAAAATATTGAAAATCTAGAATATACTGTTTAACCAAATTGACTTTCAAATAAAAAAGAAATAACTCAAATAACTAAAAAATACTTCTGAACATTAAAAAACTCAGAAGGTACATGCTTTTATTTTATGAATTCTTCTTATGGAAATAGAGAATGAAGAAAATTGGCTTAAGGGAAATTCTTATCAATTAAGCTATTTCCAAGATATATTTTGGTAAAGCCATCACATAATTCCATGAAATAATCAGATGATAAGTTGAGCTTTATAGTGACTGAACCGATATGGATCTGTTAAATAAACCAATAAGGTAGATATAATCCAAGGAGAAAAATAATAACAAAGACAGAGGAAAAAATATAGACAGACTTATTTTATTCAAACATGGCCTATGATAAAGAGAAAACCATTATAGAGTGTAAGTTAGCTTAGAGATAAAATATTAATAAATTATAACAGATAATGAATAATTAAATAAATAATAGATGATATTATTAAATCTATAAAGTAATAATAGAAAAAAGCTTAAAGATAATATTGAGAAATTTGAATCTCAATGTCCTAAACATTAAATAGACACCTACAAAAATACCTAAAGCAACTAGAGTTAGGGTTAAGGCTAAAAAATAAATAAAAATATTAGGTAACTAAAATTAAAGACCACTTGTCAGAGCATGTCTGGGATGTCTGTCAGAAGTAGTAATGGGAAACTAGTTTGGGAAGCAATCATACAATACAGCTTGATGAGATTGAAGGATGCAAGAACATGTCATTTGGGATAATTTCCAACTAATAATAAGTTGATAAACAAATAAACATAGATTCGGTATAGGGTTTAGGGTTCAAACTAAATCACAGCTCCAATTTAAGAACATCATGACCATGCTCTATACTGGCCTTTAGGAAGGGGATACAGAGGAAAGGGGTTCTATAGCAAAATGTGGCCAAGAAATTAACTGGTGTCCACCAATCAGACAAAGTAGTCTCTGGGCTCTTAAAGGCTTCATTTCAGGCAAGCAGTCATCTGACTGAAATAGCAACTAAGTCCACATGGAAGAAGCACACCATGATCAGGAACCAAGCATTAAGGAGCATATAACCCAAGGTGAAGGGAGGGATTCACATTAGAGTCTAAAGTCTGAGAATCTGGTTTGCAGAAGGCTATGGATGACAGTGTGAGACCAAAATTCATTGGTGGAGCTATCTAGGAAATGAACCTCGGGTGAATTCCCTCTATCCACAATCGAGGGAGAGGAAGAAAGTGGTTAATGAACGAAGGGCACTGGGGAGTTTTGAGTACAGAAAGTCCCAAGCAGAAGCCTCACTTGAACAGTTAAAATTTTTCAGCAGATTCCCACGAGGATGCATGCTGGACCTGATCTGGATTCCAAAATTTTATGTACTTTGATGTTGTATCATTTTGTTTGGTTTTAGATTGTACGTATTAGGGGATATCTCAGAAGTGTTATGTCATTGAGAGTAGCCCTCTTGATGTTGTAGCATGTTTTTGTTTGTTTGTTTGTTTGTTTTTGGTGTATAAAAACAAAACCGATGAACCTACAGAGTCAGCATATTAATAAGAGTTTTGGCAGGAGGATGAAATAGAGGTGGATACCAGGCAAAGGAGTGATGAGCTCAAGGGGTCCATATAGAAAAAAGAATGTTTGGAAACCGGTTGTGTAGCAAATTTACAATCTGTTGGGAATGATTGAACTATGGAATAATTTAATCTATGCATTCAATCCAATCAATGAAAAATACATGTAATAAAATAAAGCAATTAGTAGTCCACCAAAGTCACCATAAAAAATGTTTAAAAGTAAATTAATTGGTTGAGCCCCAGTGGCATAGTGGTTGTGTGCAGGACTGCAGCCCATGGGTTTGGTGGTTCAAATCCAGCAGCAGCTCTCCAGGAGCAAGGCTGGGCCTCCCACTCTCACCAGAGGGCAGTGATGCCCCTCCAAAACAATAATTTCCACACTGGATGAATGTATGGGTTGTGATACAAGATGTAAGAACTCCCAATAAAATAAGGGGAAAAAAAGAATCTATCAGAACAACAAACATATAACTTGACCAAGTAGCTTTCATACCAAATATGCAAGATTAATTAAACATTAGAAAAACTATCAATGTAATTTACCACATGAATAAAAAGAGAGAACCACAAGCTCATATCAGACAATGCAGAAAAAAAAACATGAAAAAAATAACCGCTTTTGGTAAATATACTATACAAAATTAATAAGAAAATTATTCAATATAATTAAAGACAGCTCAAAATAATAATAGATAGATTAATTGAATAGTTCTCAAAAATTTAAACTAAGTCTGTTGAAGTTATTAAAGGACTTGTGGGCAATTACTACTGGAAAAAGGCAATGATTGACTAAGGAATACATATTTTTGCTTTTCACATTTATTATTGGAAGTATAACTAAATCTGTTAACATGAGTCTCTAACAAATGCCAGCAGTATTTCTGAATACAGGTAGACTAAGCAATATATTTTATGCCTTTCCAGAGAGTGGCTAGATGCTTTGAGGTAGATTTTTATCCCATTTTACTATTTATAGAGAGTGGTGTGCTTATTGTCCACTTGAGAGGGAGTGAATATCCAAAATATGTCATATTAAAATATATATAAATTAAGTATATGAAAATCTAAAGATAAGTTATAAACCAATGCTAACGAGAATTATATGCTTGACACACACTGGATTTTCTCATTTAATTCTTAAAACAATCCTCTGTTCAGATTAATATTTTTTCCTTAAGAGTTTTAGAGAGTAGAAAACCAAGGCATAGAAATGATAAGCAGTTTCTGCAAATGTATACACAATAATGACAGAACTGAATTAAGGACCGATACTAATGGACTCAAGCATTCTTACTTCTAAACAATACACAGTACAGTCTTCTTACGCTTGGCCCATCATAATACGTTAAAAAGAGGATGGGCTTAGAGAGCAGAATATCATGAGGTGAAATATCAGACCTGTAGTTAACTTAATATCTTAACTTGAATGAGAAACTGAAACTCACCACCAACTAATTATTAAATAAAAAAATAATAACAAACCAAATTTCATTACACATCCACAAACCAACTACACAAGTCAGTTACATACATTACACCACCAAGAGTAGTTATGTAGGTAAATCACATTGTGATTGGTTTTATTTAATTTATTTTTCTTTATATATGTGCACATATATGTGTATATGTATATATACACACACAGATAGAGCTAGAGCTAGAGGAGTTACTGTAAAATCAATCTCACTGCTACTGAGTCAATACTGAGGCATAGCAACCATACAAAAAGGGCAGCGCTGCCTCTGTAAATTGTGGAGACTGTAATCCCCACTTTCTCCCATTTAATGTTGTGGTTTCGAACTGTTGACCTTAAGGATAGTAGTCCAATGGATAGCCAATAAACTACCAGGGTTCCGAAAGTCTACTAGATATAATTCCTCATAATCAGTTCAGTCCTAAAAATAAAACTCACCTATTTTCTCATTTTGACATTGGGTGCATTGTCCCACTATTTCTAGAAGGAAGAGATGATGCTTAATTTAGGAATAAGTAGTTCAGTAATAAAAATAAGATACAGGTGTATGTGTATGTGGAATAATGATATTGGTATATAAAAAATGCAATTATCTGACAGAGGACATGTTAAATCAACTTTGATATATATTCTTAATTTAATGTTCAGTAGCCATTAAACTATTAGGAGTTTACAAAATATATGAAACTACTTAAAATGTACTAGCATAAAAGCAGCCTACAGAATACTCCATGTACAAAATATATTAAAAGCTGGAAGAAAAATACTATTGGTGGGTCACTGCATTAATTTTTCTCTTCCTATTTTCCTATATTCTCAAATGTTTTTCTGTTGTCTTTAAAATAAAGCCACTTCAGTTGAGAAATTGAGGACTGCAGTTGAGAAAGGTACTGTACTGTGTGTCCATGTGTGAGAATTCCATGATAAAGCAATTGAGTAGATAATAAATTTCATTTTATTATATTGTTAAAGATAAAAAGGTTTAAGAAAAAGAGAAAAAAAGAAATGATGAAGGACGTTGTGACCAAATACACCAGAGAGTGTGGCATGGAGACTCAGAGAAGCAGCATCAAGATTACGGCGTTTCTTCTCCTCATCTGGCGCAAGACAATGGAACTGTGGAACATATAGACACAAAAAGAGAGAGAAACAAACTATATTTCCTCAAATAGAACAGTAAGAACACTGCAATGTCAGTGAATAGTAGCAAAAAATCAAGATGTAATGGTACTGGGGGAAAAACAAATGATCTGTAAATCAAGATTCTCAATACAAGCACATTTCCAGAATGGGAATGGAGTACATTTTCCCAGACAAATAAAATATGAGACAATGTGTCATCCATTGGCCTGTCATACAAGTGAATGCTAGCTATTCTAGCAGAAGGAAAATGAGCATAGATGGAAAAACCATAGTCAAAAAAGAACAAATGCTATTCAACTGCATAAATATAGGATACCCTAGGCACGCCTCAAGCATTGCAGATTGTTAAACACTCATCTACTAACTGAAAGGTTAGAGGTTTTAAGTTACTCAAAGGTACCTTGAAAGCAAGACCCCATGATGTCCTTATCAAAGATCAAGTGTTAGTAGATCATTTTAAAAAATAAAGTTAGACACTAAAACAATTCAATTGGTGTCAACTCAACACAACCAGTTTGATATTTTAGACTGACATTGATTACGTTATTTAATCGTCACCTGCTTCAACACTAATACAAAGACTTAGTGGCAACAGGGCCAACACATTTAAAATGATAGCATCATGTCGTTGTTCTTCAGGTGGGAAGATCCATATATTTTTTCTTAAAGCTTTGAGAAATGCTATAACAGATATTTTCTCAAGTCTTGATGATGTTCAATTAATGTTATCAATAAAGTCAATTAAAATGATTACTTAGGTTACAGCTTAAATAATTTCTCACCACAATTGTTCCTGTGAAGCTAGGTATGATGGATTTTTCTATTTTATAGGTGATTATAATAACTACCAAATAGTTCAAGGATGTTTCCAGCTTACCTGCAGTGACTTGAAGCGCAATTAGTATTGGAAGATAAAGAAAATGAATTTCTAAATTGCACTTAGCTGGATAAAATCTACTGTCAGATCACTGTCTAAGACAAGTATCTTTTCATTACCTACAATACAACCCCATTTTATATCAAATATTGATTTGTTGCTACTAGACAGTAATCTGTTCTGAATTTATAAATGGTAATTATATTCTTCTTAATGTAGGCAATTTGAGGAATATTTTAATTTCCACTAGCTCTTCTAGATAGACTTTTTCTTTATCAAATATACACCTGAATTATGTTGAATCCACATTTCTTTCTAAAGGAAAGGGAGTGAGATATATGATTTAAATTAATGTTTGATGGTATTGTTTGTTTGTTTTTTGTACTTTTGTGTCTGATTTTATTTTACCAGAAAAGCTCTTTTCAAGGTTCACCCATGTCATAGCACAAATTTTATCTTTTTTTAAACAGTTTTACTAGCACTTAATTCACGAATTGTACAATTCAGTAGTTCAGCCATATTAAGAAGAGCTGTATCATCATCACTACCATTGATTTTAGAACCTTTTATTCCTGCTTATGCTCATCATTATTAGCTTCACTTGAATAGTGGTTTCATTTTGCTTGGATCTATAAACCATGCACAAAGAAGAAGCAGTCAGAGAAGCAAACAGTCTATTCCTTTGGGTGAGTCTGCTCCAAATGAGTTATTGAAGAAAATAATTTGTGCGTAGAAACCACATATACAGTTCTTTAATGTCTATAGGACCTTAATGAGTGAGAATTGACTCAATGGCAGTTTTTTGGGGGGGATGGTGGTGGTAGTGAATGTCACCTTGAAGACTAAGAAATGCCTGAAGGAGACAGAAGAAGATATTGTCCAGTTAGATTCACCCATCCAGAGTTCCTGCTGCCAGACCAGAAAATAGGGAGTTAAGGTGAAGGAGACTGGGAATCAGAGTCCTAAAATTAGAATCAGATTATTATGGTCTGTCCTGAAATCGTATTTTGATTTATTTACTTTCACTCACACAGAAAACTGAGATGGCAAGATACCATCAGCTAAATAGTGGAAAGAAGGCAAGACTAGATCACAAAAAGACACAACCCAAATTGATAAGATAGCAAGGTAGGAAAACACCCAACACAAAAGGTACAAGATGACATCGGAGTCCACAGATGGATGCAAAAACATTGAATATCAATGGTCTGAACTCAGGCATTAGAAGACAGAGGCTATAAGACTGGCTTAGAAAGTATGACTCTTCTATCTTCTGCCTACAAGATACACATCTCAAGCTCGCAGACAAAACATGTTGGAAATTAAAGACAGGATAAACATAAGCTATCCAAAATAGGGAAGGATACAAATATGGAGAGGTCACAAGTTGACAAGTGGGGTATGGTAAAGATAAATCACCTGTGTATATTGAAAGAATTAACCAAGAGAGTAAGAAGAGAGCCCGCAGATTGGGAAAACTTCTTTAGGAATGACACATCAGACAAAGACCTTATTACTGAGATGTATAATACTTTGGAAGATTACTATAATGAAAAAAAAAAAAAACTAACTGTCCACTAAAGAGGTGGGAAAAAGTCCTGAAAAGGAGTTTCACAGGGGCAGCAACCCGAATAGCCAATAAACATAGAGAAATGTTCCTGTTCATTAGCCATAAGGGAAATGCAGATTTAAACAACTATGGGATACCACCTCATACCCTCAAAGGGAGCCCAATTCAAAAAAACTAGAAAGTAACAAATATTGGAGGGACTGTAGTGAGGTAGGAACTCTCATTCACTACTGGTGAACCTGTAAGTATTTGCAGCCTTTATGGAGAACAAGTTGGAGATAACAGATGGAAATTGAGCTACGCCAGGATCCACCAATCCTCTATTGGGCATATATATATACTCAGAAGAGGAATAAACCCATGGCCAGACATCTGTGCTCCAATATTTCATTATAGCACAGTTCACAATTGGAAGGAGTTGAAAACAACCCAAATTCCCATCAATAGACAAATGGATCAAAAAAACTGATATACACATACAATGGAGTATTACCTATCCCTAAAAAACAGCAATAAATGCATGAATCACCTGGGAAGTCACATGGGAAGAACTGAGGAAATCGTGCTAAATGAAACAAACCAAAAACAAAGGATAAGTACAACATGAGTCTACTGAGGTAAACTTAAATAAAACAAAACAAAATGAGTCATAGAGAAAAAAATAGTATATATATAAATTCCTTGGGTAAGGTCCAGCAACTATGGCAGGAAACAAACCCAGTCCTGGAATACAGATGACAGTTAAGTAAAAAAGAGGGGGGTGAAAAAAGAGGAGGGGAAAGGACATGTTTAGTGGTGAAGCAGGGCACTAACCTACCCAAGGGGGAGCATTGCTTCTATCTCTGAGAGAGACCGAAACAGAGAGAGAGAGAGAGAGAGAGAGAGAGAGAGAGAGAGAGAGAGAGAGAGGGAGAGAGAGCGACAGAGAGGCCAACCTTTAATCTGATGTGCCAAGATGTAAATACAGCATTCTGGAATGTTCCAGGGAACCAAAAGTGAGATTTACAGGGCTGGACCCAATCCCAACTTTGTGGACATCGTACCCCCCAGGCACTTCAGAGGACAGGCCTGGGGCTACAGTTTGGGGAGAGGAGTGCATCAGATTAGAGGACATGGGAGAAATGAAGAGGGGTAGAGTGAGAAGACAGGACATCCTGGTCCATTGATCCCTAAGGATGGCAACACACGGAAAAATATCCCTCACTAAACCGTAGAGCTTAGGAGACAACACTGGAGACAGTGTGGGAATAGTGCACAATCTGACCCCACAATACTGTGGTGGATCACTAAGGGAATACAATAGAACAGGAAGGGGAACAAAGTGAGGAAATCCTCAGGGATAGACTTTGGAGGCAGAGTGTGGCAACTCATCAGACTTACCTCAAAAAACACTAGTTAAGGCCAACAAAAAGACCTTGAACTATTTATAAGCTTTTCCATCTTTGTCATTGGCTTTCTTATTATTGTGGGTTTGCTTTGGGTTTTTTTTTGGGGGGGGTTGTTGGTATTGTTTTGTTGGTTTTTACTTCCTTTTTTATTTGACTTTGCCTGATTTTGCACATATTACTGTAAATGCATGCCTATCAAAGATAAGATAGGGGGAATAAATAATTTGGAGATGTAAAGAACTTGAACAAGTTCCTGGGGGTTATGGGAAAAGGGGCAGTAGGAGAAAGGAATGAGTGGGGGTGGGGTGGGGAGACAAGGGAATAATAAGTGAACTAAAATCAATGGAAAGAAGGGCATAGGATGTCTAGTGATCAATGTAGCAATGAGGAATTACTAAAAACAGAGAGAATGCTGAACATGATGGTGGGACAAGAATAAAGCAAAAGGAAATAGAAGAAAGGACCAGAAGGCAAAGAATATTTACAGAGGTGTAAATACAGACATGGACATATGTAATATATAGATATATCAATAGGGGAATAGAACTATGTATTTACATATATATGCTAAAAATTAAGATTGAAGATGGACATTGGGTCTTAATTCAAGTACTCCCTCAACACAATAACATGTAGTCCTAACAGGCTGGCATTCTGTGATGCCAACACAATTACTGAAGACAAAATGGGTGCATAAGCATATGTGGGGAAGAAAGCTGATGGTGCCCAGCTATCAAGAAATACAGCATCTAGATCTTAAAGACTTGGGGGGGGGGGGGGAAATCAGCTATCTAGCACAGAAACAACAAATCCCACGTGGAAGAATCACACCATCCTGTGTGATCATGATGTGTTGATGGGATCAGGTATCAGGAATCTAAGACCCAGAACAAAGTCATGCATCTGTGGGAACAGGTCCAGCACACAGGGACGTGAAGACTATGGAATAAATTTCAATTGTGCTCACAGACTCTGGTGATGCTCTAACTTCATTGCAGCTTTTGCAAGGCTTATATAGGTTTCATTGACCAATCAAATAATGTCTTTCATATACTTCCTGATTTGCAAATATATTCTTATAAAGTCATGTGTTTGAGCATGAAAATCCATTGACCCACACTGGGCTATGTAAATGACGTGCTATTAGCCTAGTTATGTAAATGTGGGATAGCTGGCTGAGCCAGCCACCCAATTGTTTTACAAAACTATTTTGTCCAATTAATTACAGGACCAACCACCCAAATGCATTGTAATACTATTGTCCGATAGTACTACAGGAGTTTAGCTGTTACTCCGGGGAAGTTAGAAGCATTTTGATAGGCTGTCTCTCAGAGATTTGAAGTGGAAGGATATCACCTCAAGACTAGAGTTCTTTCCAGAAGTCATGAAAATAGGGATACTCAGCAAGTTCTGCCTGACTCAAGACTGGAATATTCCAGGAGACTTGGAAGCACAGGTCCCAATTAGTTAAGGGCATTGGCTTCAAGAATGCTCCTGAAGACACAGCAATATCCTGAGCTTTCTAAGCCTTTCTCCCAGATTCACAGGTCCTGCCAGGAATGCTCTCACAATATTCAAAGTGAATGGGGATGGGGCATGGAGTGGAGACCCAATGTGCATCTGTAGGCAGTTGAACATTCCTACATAGGAGTCTTACGAAAAATATGAGCCAGTCAGGGGGCAGTATAGCACTGACAAAGCACACAACTTTTCTCTAGTTCTTTGATGCTTTCTTCTCCCCAGTATCATGACCTCAATTCTACCTTACAAATCTGATTAGACCAGATATTATCTATTTATCTAGAATAAATAAACCCTTAGGGCTAACAATGAGAGTAGAGATACTAGGAGAATTAGAGGACAGCTGGGGGACAAAGGTGGGATCAATCACAAGGATCAATCTATAACCCCCTCCCAGAGGGGTGAATAATAGAGAAGTGGGTGAGGGGTGACAGAGCATTATGTAATATATGAAAATAATAATCTATAACTTCTTAAGGGTTCATAAAGGATGGTCTGTGAGGGTTGCAGGGCGGAGAAATGGGGAACTGAAACCTGGAGCTGATACATAGGAAGAGAATGTTTTGAAAATGATGATGGTGGCATATGTGCAAATGTGCTTGACACATTGGATGAATATGTGGATTGTGATATGTGATGTAAGAGCCCTCACTAAAAGTAAGAAAGACAAAAGGTAAAAATGATAAAATATCATTTTAAAAAAAGGAATGCTGACCATGGAGATTTCATTTGCTTCCTATGAATGAGAATATGAATAAGGAAGACAAGAGAAGAATTTGTGTTATGCATTCATATTATGATCTTAACAAAAAATAGTGAACATGCAATGCACCACGAGAAGAACGAACAAGTCTGTCTTGGGAGAAATACAATCTGAATGTGGTTTTGCATACTTTGGACAGGTTATCAGGAAAGACTAATTCTGGGGAAAGGATCCTGTTAGGAAAAATGGAGCACTAGTGAAAAAGTGGAAGACTCGCAATGAAATAGCTTGACATTCTTCACTCTACAGGTAAATAGTTTCTGTGAGAAACTCAAACCATGCCTTGTTTTTTATCCAAGCAGTCAATGGTCTAAAGGGGAGCAAGAACTCTGAAGAGACACACTATCAGTCCAGTGTATGTCTGAAGAAAGAGGAATGGAAACAAAAGACCCAGGGAGGAAGTTGAATATGTGACAGTACATTGTGGTGATTTCAATGCTATAAAAAAGGAAAAAAGGGGGGCTGAGCCCCAGTGGCATAGTGGTTGTGCGTGGAACTGCAGCCCACTGGGACAGAGGTTCAATTCCAGCAGTGGGGCTGGGCCTTCTACTCCCACTACCAGAGAGCAGTGATGCCAAAAAAGAAAAAAAGAAAAGAAAAAAGGAAAATTGTTGAGTAGAAAATTGATAAGCTCTCTAAAGTTTCATCCAATTCACCATAAAAAAGGTTTACAAAACAATTGCTTCTTGGCCTTTTGGCTAAGATTAAATATAAAAAGTTCTTCAAAATAAAAATAAACAAAAAATGAACTAAAATGCTTGGTCCTGGGTCATAAAATATCCAATTCTTTTTGAATAATATGAACAGGCACACAAAAAGTGAAGCATTAGATCATTGGTCTTACAAATGATACTGTAATATATAATGCCATATTCATACTGATTAAAGAATATAAATTTATAGAATCAAAAGAAAAATATTCTAGTATAATATAACCTAATATGTTTATCACATCCATATGATGTTCACTTAAAGCTTTTAGTCTTCATTTTTCCTGATTGGGGGAATTCTATTTCTTATACATGCTTATTTAGCACTTCATTGTCTTAATATTTTGGGATGACTTTCTAACTCTTCAAATAAATTTATTTCATAAGAGTTTTCACACACACTTATTGTCACCAGCTGTCTAATACAATGCCCTTCATTGTGATCTAGATTCTGGATTTTTGTATGTATTATAAGTGTTTGCTATATGATGGTGCATCAAAAAGCTTTTAGAAATTCTGGAGTGAAAAATCATGGAGTTTTCCCATTGTTGGAAACCTTCTTGTATAAATATATGCATGCATGCACATATTTAGTCATTGTACATGTAAGTACATGTGCATTCTTTAATATACATACATACATGCACCTAATTTTTGGGGTTTATATGGCTTCTCAACATTTATTAAGTTGTCAGTTTTGTGTCCATAGCAATGAAAGGTTTATTGGATGACAAATAACCCAGTATTTTCTCATTAATATTTATTCGGTGCCTTTTGTTTTGTTTCAGCACACAACTTGAGTCTGCTACATTGGTTTGCCAAATGCAGCCCCCGCCCCTCCATTGGAACATTTCTGTAAACCCAGTTAGGCTATGCTAAGTTTTTATTTTTTAGAAAACAATATGCAAAGAGTCCAATACAATCATCAAAGCAATGCTTTGGAAACATTTATTTAATAAAGGAAGCAGTCAGCAAACAAACAGAAGTCAGGTGGTATTTGCATAAAAGAGCATATATCTTATTTAATAACTAAAGAGCAAAAAATATCTGTATGGAATGATCTTTTGAGTTTGTTCTTCTGGGAGTTTTTGGTGTGTTGATATTCATGTTTTACTAAATTCTGGCTTGTCCTCATTGCTTCATTGTGACTGTTGAACCCAAAAGAGCATGTATCCACATAGAACTTGTATTTCTTTAAATGATGCCGTGCAGGGTCTTGTGTACTATATCACAACATGTCTGCTTTATAAAGACTCAAGTGAGTAATTTCTCTTCACATCATTGTGTTCCTTTTCTGGGAAAATGTTTTATTTTTCTCTTGCGGGAATATTTCATTTGCTTTTTCATTTTAGCTGTGATGAAAGACCTTATGTAAGCTTTGCCATATTGCTCCTTTACTATAAATTTCATCCTGCTTTTTTTAGTTTTACTGTAAGGATATCTTTACATTTCATTTCCCCTTTTATTTCAAAATTTGCCATGCAAACAGCTATTTATTGTTACTGTCCTTCTATTCTTAGATTAAGTACACTAGAAAGACTAATGAATATGTCCCAACCATGACTAAGTACCATCCCACCACCCTCAGTGGCCCTTGAGTCAATTCTAACACACGGAGTTTTCTCTGGGTCCAAGTACAGCCATGTCTGATACAGTATCTTGTTTGTTTTATTTTTTAGAATTAAATATATAGGACTTTCTTGAGATGTCAGTCCTTAGTTTACCAGTTTAACACTTAACCATTTTCTTCATTTAGGGACTCCAGAAATGAATGAATGATATATATATGTATATATATTCATATATATTTTTGAGGTAAGTTTTATTCCATTCATTAAAGCTATTGTAAGTCAAAATTAATCAAAGACAGTGAGGTCAGTTAGGCTCTATTTCTGCATAAATATATAAAACAGGAAATAGTGATACCACAACCTTAACATGAAGAAACCCAAATTAGACTTAAAATTTTAATTTATTCTGACACCAAGAAAAGAGATAGCAGTGCAACAAAATAGCATGAACCCAAGGAGGATGACATTTCCGTAAGGATAGGCATCCAGGGCATCCTGGAATACCTGAGATAAATCCAAGATCTAAGAAGTGTTTGTCACACAGTTGAACAAAACAGCTATCATATAGAATTTTAATGAATTTCTAAAGAGTGTGTATATGTTAACATGATAAAATCTTCTGGGAATACCTATCTATAGAAATCCACATTCATTTAACTTTCGTTTTGTTATGTCTCTCTCCCACATATTCCATGAATGTCCGTTTGATAATCACAAAAAAGATCAGACAAGGAAAAGATTGGTGAGTGCCCTCGTCTATGTAACAGCCATGCAAGAAGGAATAAACTTTGGAGGAAAGGTACAAAATTACCTCCTCACTACAAAATTAATAGCAAATTAAAAGATGCCACAAATTGTCACTTTAGGACATAGACATGAACCACAGTTGCTCAGGGTGATACAACAATCCGTGAACATACAAGGATGTAGCGGAGTATTAATATGACTTAGTAGTATTCCAACTAGAGACGTGCCAATAAGCAGGAAATGGATACTTTCTCCCATAAAAAAACTTGCCAACCGCATTAGCAAGCACAGGATAGAGAGAATAAATATCTTAGTCTCAACCAGATGTCAGCTGTTTGTATGCCAGATAATGTTACATAAAGATCAGCTAGTCAAAAGAGCTATTTTATTCTATCAGGTTTTAAACAAGATAAAAGTTAATGAAGATGATTTTATGGGAAAACTTGTAACCAGAGATGAACCCAAGATTTAATCTAATATGATCCAAAGAGCAAAAGCCAATCAAAGCTGGGGTTTCCACCCTATAAAATGATGAACACAACAAGAAAAAAAATAATAACAAGAGCAACAACAACTACTCAGTGGTTTCCCACTGGATCTGCTGTGCCACTTGAATTCAAGGCAGAGCTGTCAGCACAATGGGATAAGGTGACTGTTTTGGTGAGGATGCCAAACGGATAATCTTGAAAGATTTTCTCAAAGGACACAAGACCATCACAAGGGCTTATTAGGAAGAAGTTAGAAAAATATTTTGAAAATTGTATTGGTGGGTAAAAGGCCAGGAAATTTATGCCTAGGATTTCTCAGCCCATCCCCACCCCCAGCCCACCCTGCCCCAGCATGACATCATGACCATAATTCTTCGAAGGTAGCAAGGACTCGCCTATGAGAATTTCATTGGGAAATCTTATCTCCTCCATTGTACAACTCTGATCTTGTCCCTTTATACTTCCCGTTGCTCTCAAAACTCAATCAATATTTAAGAGAAACAAGTGACTCCCTCAAGTGAATCTCTTTTGAACCCCAGAACAATAGTTTTGATGTGACATAAGGTAAAGTAAGCAGATTTTCCTGCAAAGGGTCAGACATTGAAACATTGCTTTCAAATTTAAAGAGACATTAACTGGATTAAAGACTTTGGGCAAAGACAGGAAGAAAATTGGAGGGAAATGAGGAACTATTAATGAGTACAAGTAGAACTGATTATAGTGATAGTTATGTAATTGATTGTAGTAGTGGTTATAATTTTTTAATATGAGTGAACTATGGAAATATGTGATGTGTGAATTACATCTCAATAAAACTATTTGTAAAAGGCATAGGAAGCTAGATGGAGGCTATTTCAAGAAATACTAAATTAACATTTTGATAGTTGTGTTTAGCATTGCTTTTTATGAGTTGGTAGCTGTATATATATTTTACTTACCACTAAAAATCAAGCCATCTGATTACTCTAAATTTAACATTTTTCCCTGGGTGGAAGGGTAAGACATTATGTCTTGAAACATATTTCCATACCACTAAAGTGGGTGTCATTTTTCAGAAATCATGCCAGTAGAATTCCTTCACAATGCATTTCAGACCTTTCTCCAGAAGTTTCAAGTTATTTCCAGCCATTATTGTATTTCACATGGGTAAGTATTCTAGATTACTCTGAGATGCCACAGAGGTATTTCCAAGTGATAGTGATTCTATGTACAATAGGCAAAAATGCCATCAGGCCCCAACTATAACTATCCTCATAATTGGTGGTAAGTGTGAAGCCATTCTTGCAGCCTCTGACAATCCATCATTTTGAGGGGCTGCTTCTTTTTCACTGATCTTTTTCCTTACAGAACACCATGTCCTTCTTTGGGAACTGTTGTCTCTTCTAACATGTTCAAAGCACATGAGATGAAGTCTTGCTGTCTTTACTTCTACTGAGTACAGTGGCTGTACATCTTTCCAAATAGACTTGAACAATTTGAACATTCCTCAACAGCAGCACAATCGAAGGGATTGCTTTATCTTCAGACTTCCTTACTTAAAAATCTACAGTTGTCTATGTAGCTTTCGGAGTATTGTCTATTAAGGTATAACTGTTTATAATAAAAACATTCTACTTAAAATGATTTCATTTCATTCAGAGAAAATCTGTCATACATTTATATTTTTAGCTATGCAGTCTATATCTTAATACATATTGATAATGAATAAATATGGCCCATTTGAAAGAAATAATTATATTTGCAATGTTTAAGATATTAAAGTGCATCTGTGTTTTAGAGCAAAACATTTTAATTTTTATTAGAAAATTAAATGGACAATTCAGAAACTGAAATAAGTATCTGTATATTATATCCTACAATCTGAAACTTTTAACTATTTTCTTCCCACATGTATGTGATATATATATATAAATATAACTAATATATTTTATATCTTTGTTTATTTTTTATTTATTCCTAAATTATTGTATCCTTATACCATTACAGGGTATATAAAATTATATTAAAGACATTCTGTGAGGTTTTTGTCAGAATCATATATTTAAGCAAAAATTATATTTCGAGTTAATTTAACCAAAAAGTGGTGGTTCTTGGGGGCTCTAACAGCTCTTTTTATTTTATTTATTTATTTATTTATTTATTTATTTATTTATTAATGCATCATTACCCTGGTGGGAGTAGGAAGCCCAGCCTTGTTCCTGGGTGTAACAGCTCTTATACATTCGCTACATCGTTTGAATCAAGCATATTTGTACACATGTTGCCATCTTCATTTCCAAATGTTTTCTACTTGAGCCCTTGGTATAAGCTGCACCTCCCCCCTCCTTTTTTTTTAAATAACTCATTCTATTGGGGGCTCATAATTCCCACCACAATCCATACATATATTAATTGTATGCTGACCACATCTGCACACTTATTGTCATCATCACTCTCAAAAAAGGGGGGGGGTGCTTTTAAAGTGATGGGTTTTATGTTATGTATTATGGAAAAATATTTTTCCATCAGTATCTTTGAGTACTTTGAGTACTAATGATAAATTGGTAAACAGATTACCATGATCACATGAAATAATATTTTTAAGGATTTTGATATATATATATGAGTAGGATTTAAGGAGTCTGTAGAAAAATTCCATTATCTTTTCATTACAATTACTTACAAACTTTGTAAAGGACCTTAATACAGAAAAAATTGTAATGAACTTGTAAATATTGAATTTGGACACACCAATGAATGAATGCTTGTGCCCTTAGAGCATTTTAATTTTTATTTAAAATATTAGTATTTTATATGCTAAGGATGTCTTTAAAGGATATTTGAATGTGCATATGTTTGTGGGCCTGTGGAATAAGTACTGGACTTCTAATGGAAAGTGAGTTTTTAAGTCTTTAGTAAAATCTTTATAACATTTGAAACAAGTACACATGGTACTTATTTCACCTTAGTACAAGAAAAGGTCCAAAACTTATTTAACAATGTGAAGATTGCAAATATAGCACATAAGGGGGATTATTATGTCTAATTTTTAACCAGAAGGAATTTAGTTATTGATTTCAAAAGGAAGGACAAATTTATATAACATTCAATAGCAAGTATGAGTTATGCATAACTCAGGAACATCCTATATTTTTAACCTTAGATTCTGTGCTAATACTACTATTATGAATTTCCTTTAACATTTTTTCTGATAAAAGTAATTAAATCTATTGCAAAATTTAAATGCTTAATCAGTCTGAATTAGACAATGCCAAGATAAACACAGTATGTCTTTTATATGTGCATACTTATATTTTAAAATGGGGAGTTCTGTTGACATAGGGTCAATCGTGCTGATGTAAATCAACTAAAGTACATGCAGGTAAATCTTATTTGTTGCTGGGCACAATGCAAGGTAAGAAGAAACAAAAAGAACACTTTAAGGGATGGCACAGGACTGGGGGATGTTTTCTTCTGTTGAACATGGGGCCACAATATCAAACAGCAGCAATTTAAACTGTTGGAAGACCTCTAATACTGTGAACAACTTTGCAAGACAAAAGTTTTGTTAACTCTCTGGAAAAAAAGATCTTGATCCTTTCTGGGCATGGGGCAAGTTTGTGTCCAACCCACTGTTAAATAGTCTTGTGGACAAACTTCTGGTTACTCCGATGTGATGATTAACACAAAGCATGCACAACACCTACATTAACCACTCCATTGTGTCCAGAGGACACACAGATCAAGAGGACTGACAAGCAAACAAAAATGTTCATGGAACTTGCTTTGCTATGAAGGATATCAGTTGTCTCTTACTCAAGACTTTTCTTCTGTTAGCATTTAGGAAATAATTTCCGGCTACTTGTTAAGATTCAAGAACGTGTTATCTCAAATAAACTTCACAGGGCTTGATCTTTTTTTCAGATTTCAGAGAAAATTACAATAAAATGTCCTTTAACTATGATGTTTGCTCTAGATTGTTATTTTGACACATTTTATTAAATTTTCATTTTGTTGTGATCTGGTAAGCATTTCTGTCAGGGAAGGGTGCTAAATTTTATCAAATATTAATCTGCATCCAGAACAGTAATTAAATAATGGAAAGTTAAAAATATTCCTACTGGGTGTACAGTTCTTACATGCACAGATTTATTCAAAACAAAACAAGTTGTTTATGAGCAGTGAATGCAATAGAAAATATATTTCAGTAACAGACTAAGACAACTGCATTCGTCTCCATAGAGGAGCTTTGAAAAACAGAGTTATTTTTTATGCCTTGAAGAAAAGTAAAAGTTTGCTGTGAAGGATAACATCACATTTTAACAAAGCTCAAGTGGACATCTTCCCAAATAATTGAATTTGAACAACAAGCTTACAAGAATGCTCTCCCACATCAAACAACATTTTTAAAAAACATCGGTCAAACATTTCAAAGAAGCTGAGAAAAAAATGCTGAAGAGACTATTTCTACTTCATTTAGTGCTTTTTAGTCCTTTGTTGAAGATCAGCTATTGTAGGTGATTGAACTTAGTTCTGGATTCCCTATCTTGTTCATTGGTGTATGTAGCTATCATTGTACCAGGACCAGGATCTTCTAACTACTGTGGCTATGGAGGCTAACCTCTTCCTCACCTCGATCTTTACCCCAAAGCCAGAGAATCAAAACACAAAGATACATATGTAAACTCATGTCAATCCTGGCATTGTTCACAATAACAAAAACATCAGTAGAAGAATGGACAAAGAAACTTTGATATGTACATTCTATGGAACACTATGTATTGATAACTAAAATAATGATGACATCACAAAGTACCTCATGGCATAGGTGTACATAGAGAACACAATGCTCATTTAAACTAGTCAAATAGAAAGTGGCACATATTGTACGAGACAACTGTGATAAAAGAAAAACCTCAAACCAAAGACTTTCTTATCAAAAGAAACAGATTTTGGGGAGAAGAATGGAGGGAAGGTGTCTCAATGGATTTGACAGTTGACAGATAATAACTTGGAAAGAAAGAGCGTAATAGAAGGGAAAAAAGGAATTAAAGTATGGGGCATATGGCAAACTATTGAAGTAGTTGGTAAGTGTTGTAAGTATTTTCAATTGCTGGATCTACAACTGATTAACTGAAATATAAACCCCACCTTATTTACAATTTAAAAATGGATGCCATTGAAGGAAGTCCAAGCTGCCGTGAAGACATTAGCAAAAAACAAGACAGAAAAAAATTGACAAAATATCAAGTGAATTGTTTCAAACTGATGAAGCTCTGGAAGCACTGTACTCTATGCTGAGAAATTCAGAAGACAGCTTCCTGGCCGAGAGACTGGAAGAGAGGGATGGAGAGAAAGAGGAGAGAGAGAGAGAGAGAGAGAGAGAGAGAGAGAGAGAGATCTGTATTGTATTCCATTCGAAAGAGAATATCACATACAATTAAAACCTTGCTAAAGAATTCCCCAGTGTGGTTTTTAGAAGTATGTATACACAAATAGATTTTCTTTGATGATAGACCTTTATGGAAGCAGACAGTCTTATTTTTCTCCTGCAAAAAGTCTGACGGTTTTAAACCACAAACTTTGCGCTTAACCCATGGTGACACAAGGAATATTTAGTACATGTACATAAATGTGTGTGTTGTTGCTAAGTGCCATGGACTCAGTCTGACGCAGACTTTTGCAGCCCCTATCCACAAACAAATGAGACACAGCCCTGTCCTGCACCTTCCCCACAATTTTCACTATGTTTGTTAAGTCACTACGTCGATCCATATCTTGAAGACCTTCCTTTCTCTCAGTCTCCCTCAGTCCTTCTCCAGGGACTGGTCTCTCCTGACAACATTTCCCATATGCATAAGACAAGGCCTTTTCATCCCTGCCTTTAAGGAACATGATGGCTGTACCTCTTCCAAGATAGACCAGTTTATCTTTTAAAAAATCCACATTGTAGGTGACAATCCTGCATGCACAGAAAATCATCAGAGAGGCAGAATTAAATTAAAAAGAACATGGCATCATTGTTGGAAATATGCAGATGATTCAGCAGTGCTTCTTGAAAATCAGTATGACTTGAAGCCTTGTTGACAAAAGAGAAGGATTACAGAGTTCAGATGTGATTGCAACTCAGTGTAAAGAAATAAGAAGTCCTCACAATTTGACGGATAGGTAATATGATAACCAGAGGGAATCAAAAGAGAAATTGTCAAAGATTATGTCTTGCGTGGATTCACAACCATTTTTTTTTTCTGGAAGAAACAGTCACTAGAACAAATAACTAATCTCTTAAGGAAGGTAGACATTGGCTACATCTGCTGCAGAACCATGGCATAGCAAGGATGTCACTTTTAAAACAAGGCTGACCTCATCAAAACCATGGTCGTTTTAATCATTTCATATGCATGTGACCCCTGGACATTGAAGAAGAAAACCAAGCAGGAATGGATGATGCGTCTGAAGTAGGGTGCTAATGAGGAATATTGAAAGTGTCACTGACTGCCGAAAGATTGCATCCATCTTCCTGAAGAAAAAGACAGCCAGGATGCTTCTTAACTGGAAGACAGTGTGACTCCATCTTACATACTTTGGGCATGTTTATTAAGAGGCATTAGTTCATGGTAAAGGGCAACTATTCTTGGGGGAGATAGACTAACATAACAGGTGTAACCTGGATTCAAACAGAACACCA